>JXSR01S005527.1:8243-26197 GCA_000969725.1 Ophiothrix spiculata | reverse complement strand
AACTTGATAAACTGCAATCTGTCGATGATTATGATATATTTGTAAAATCAAATAATATCAATATAAAACAACAGAAACAGAGGCAAACAACACAAACTTTAATTACAATCCTCCGTCAAGTTTTAAACAATTTTTTAAGCAAACAAAGTGATTTTACAAGTATTTAACAAGAATGGATTGAACCATGATTATACTCTAACCAAAAAACGATTAGTCTTCTCTGACTAACATGTCAAAGGTTAAAAACAATTTATTGACTTATCAACATCCAAAGGGGTATATACAATACTAAAAAACATAAACACATGTCAAAGTATAAAAACATTAGTTCCTATTATCTGGAATTCTCTTGACTTAAAAATAAAAGATTCCAAATCTATGTTCCAAATCTGTAAAACATTAATTTTTAAAAATCAATTTAAGTATCATCTTTTATCAAAATATGAACATAAAAATACCCACTTCGAGTTTGTATATGTCATAAACGTTAACTTGACGATTTGTAATTTTTGAAAATGAAGAGCAGATAAATATATATACAGACTATAATTTTTCTTAAACATGCAAATTCGACATCTCATTGAAATTTCTTAATTTCATTTCTAAAGTTCTGTCAATATTATCACAGGCCCTGGTTGTAAATCTGCCTCAAGTTCAATCTAATTGTGGTTTGTCAACAACCCTAAAGCTTTTGTTTTTTAAACTCCCCTCTAGATAAATTGTTACAGTAATTTCCGATATAAACTTCACCGTAAGCTAAAATACTTTGTTATTGTAAATTAAGTAACACCCCGTGTAGGTGTAAGTTTCTTGTCTGTGTATAATGAGTTGAATATAGCTATAAGGTGTTTTAAGAGCAGTTGGTCTCAGAAAAGGCCATATCGGGTCACTGGAAAACTTGAAAAACTTGTTTGATTTTAAATTGATTCAAGATGATTTCAAAACAAAAGTGTTTCTTTTTTATGGGATTTGGCAAGCTGACACTGAAAATGAACTAGCAACAAGTAAATTGTTTTTCGTGCAAGTTCACTTTTGCTGAACACGCGTGAATTTGTGTAATAGTATATATAGTATTGTTAATCATGAGATCTTGTTTATAGATACGATTTTTCTTCCAAGAATTTTAATTTTAGCAAGCTGTTAGTCTATAGCTGTCACTCATGGTATATAGTTCAAATTGTTGAAATGTAACTTTGTTCAGATATTTTAAAAAGAATAATTTTGACTCACAATTTTCGTTCCATGTTTTTTTTTTACTTACACCTGCCCAAATCTGCCCAACAAAATAAAAACAGAGTATTTGCATTGCAAATCTATTGAAAGCTACTTCCTTTTTCCGTGGAGAAATCCTGCACAAATGAGTAGACAGCCAATTACTGAGACAGTATCTACTATATCAAACATATGCACTTACAACTTTCTAGCATGGGAGTGGATTGAAGTAAAATTGCATGATAGGATGTATCTATACTATCAGTGCTTTATAAGCAGGTATGGACATTGGTATTTTTCGTACCCAATCGGGCAAGTAACTTTCTAAAGTTACCCGCCCGACAAGAAATATACCTACCCACGTTTTAACAATTTATACAAAAAACATCATTAACCTATAAAAAAATCGAAATTTGTTACAAATGGCGCAAATTTGAGCGTTTTTATATAACAAATCGGAAAAAGTGTGTGTTTTTTGCAAAATTTTACCCGTCATGTCGGATAGGTAACTTTCAAATTTTACCTGCCCACCCGACACTAAAGTTACCCGCCATTGGCTGGTGCTTTACTGTCCAGCCCTGCTGTCTTTTTACTTTGTATAGGGCATATATTATAGTGACCTTTTTTGTTGATGCTGTAAAATACGTATTACTATAATCAGATGTATATACAATTTAATCGTACGTGTTACTGGATTTTCGCAATTAATTTTCAGAAGGTTCCAAAAAATGCATCGTAGCCAAGATGATTGTTTTAAAACATGAATGATAGCTATAAACATGATAAATACCGCAACCATAGCCTCATATCACCGACATCTACGATCTTGAAAGATAAGGAAAAACTTTTATGCTATCAAATAATAGAGCTATTCTTCCTTAACGATACTGTATGGAAATGCAATTGATCTAATCGACAACAAACATTCCTGATCAAGGTTCGGGTGTAGACATATCATGAGAAATAGTACAACGCCATTTCCATTCCTTGTATTTCGTAAGGCTATTTATTTTTTCTCAAAGCACCTGTACAAAACAATGCCAAAAGTTGCGTCTTACGCATTCGTAAAAAAAAGAGTTAACTTTGGGACGCAGTGCAACTGAGTGAGACAGGCGCCGGTCGCTGGTTACGCCACTACCGTTATCTTCCCAAATTACATGCAATAATTAAAATCTAATTGCTCTATCACTAACTGAAATTGAAGATGAATGCTTCATTGATTGAAAGCACAATACTTAAGCAAACTGCACTTAAGTGACCGAGGTATTTCCCACCCGTTTGTGCCCAAAGGGGGGGGGGGGAGGGTTCCTAGGGCCCCCCCCCCCCTAAAAATTAATTCATACTCGTGACGCATTGCGTTTTGAAACGCACGGAGCATGTGTGCATTGAATTTTCAGCTTGAAAATACATTCTACACATGCTCGGTGCGTCGTGCGTTTGCGTTTGCGTCGAGTCTGAATTCAGCTTAAGGTGTTTGGTCCACGCGCCTTTCACGCGTACCAGTACGCGCTAGTTTCCGAGTTGGTAAGTCCCGCAATACGCATGCGCATATCTCTGAGTAGTGTTTTGAAGCTAAAAATGGCCATATTTTAGTATTTTTCTGGAAAATTAGGTCGTGACCCCCAATTTTTATTTTTTTATTTGAAAGAACATACTTGTGCGCAACTTTTATAAAAAAATTAACAAAATTACTCGAGCAGATTTTTTGAATCAACACTAAATAATTTCACTTTTGCTACTAATTTGTCCCCCAAAACCTCCAAAAATGGTGTTTTTAAACAGACTCTCATGCAAAAACGAGTCCCGTGACCCCCAATTTTTATTTTAAAAATCGGTTCTACATCGATAAAATATCATTCATGCCGATTTATACTAAAATTGCTCGAGCGGATCTCTCATGGACCAAACACCTTAAAAAACACCCTTCCGGTTTGCATTTTACGTTGAAAGTCTCGTCAATGATAAAGCATGTAAAAAGGACCAAAATACAGAAAAAAATTGAAAATCGGATGAACCGTTCAAAATGGCGACCGAAAAACCATTTTTTGTGTTGTGTCAAAAATTTTCCCGCAAAAATTTCAAAAACCGTGTTCCCGAAGGAATTTTCTCATGAAATTTTGCTCACATTTGCACAATGCAAGTACATTGCCAAAATAAAATTAGAAAAAAAAGTTATTCGGTTTCGATTTTATGGGCAAAACAAATCTGAACAGCGCCCTCGAAAAATCACTTTATGCTAATTAGCACGAAAATGACTGGATATGGATCGATTTGATTTTTTTTTTTTGCCACTGAGGGACCCGCTGTGTTAAGTTTGGCAATTACATGGAGCGGCGATATACCCCCTGGTCACTTCTGTGTTAAGGTAAAAAAAAATCAGCTAAATTGTTTCCATTTTGACACACCATGTTGCTTCCAGGCTCACTTTTATCCATTTCCACAAACTTAAGTCAGTCACATCTGGATTTCCTTTTTTTTTTTTTTTTGACATAGATTTGTCAATTCAAATGATTATGATAATATTTCCATATGTTACATTACAAATGAGTTTATTTTATTTACCTAACATACATGAAAATAAAACCACATTTCCACATTTCCTGTACTAATACACACACCCCTTAATTTGTAATTCCACCATAAGTTAACAAGCTTCTGGGGCCACCTAGTCTGTCCAGTACAGACACCTAATGCAAAAAACGGTTATAATGCTGATTCTAAAACAGACTAATTCTTTCTATACAACCATTGACCGGTGTTAATAACGGTGATGAACCTGTCGAGTTCTTTTATCAATTATATTCCCATGTTTTATCTAATTTAAAACAATTCCAACATATTAAAAACATGTACTTACGATATAATTTGTCATCATATGACGAAACACGTCAGAAAGTACTACAAACCTGAGACCCATTTTTGTCAAATAAATGCAGTCGTTGATTAAGCTTATAGAGATCATAGATATATCCCTGACATGGGTCTACATGGGTCGAAATGGGTCAGATATGGGTCGAAATGGGTCAGAAACGGGTCGAAATGGGTCTGAAATGGGTCCGAAATGGGTCTGAAATGGGTCCGGAATCAAATTTCCGAAATGGATCGGAAATCTCGGTTTTAGGGTTAGGGTTTAGGGTTAGTGTTAGGGTTAGGTTTAATTTACGGTTAGTGTTAGGGTTAGTGTATGGTTAGGTTTAATTTAGGGTTAGGGTGTTGGGTTAGGGTTAACATGGGTCGAAATGGATCAGAAATTTGAAATTTTATACCCTAACCCTAACCCTAAAATTAACCCTAACCCTAACCCTACACCCTAACCCTAAATTAAACCTAACCCTAACACCTAGGACCATGGTCCCAGCTAACACTAAACCCTAACCCTAAAATTCTGGATGGGACCTAAAGTACACTTGGTCCGAAATGTCCGATCCATTTCGACCCATTTCTGACCCATTTCGACCCATTTCACTATTTATAAATACCCATCTAGAAATATTAACATTTGATGGTAATTACATGCGTTTATTTTAAGTACGTAGCATCAAACAAACGCTTCAATTATTATTTTGTTCACAACTTAATTTTATCCATTGCAAAATTTGAGAGTGCTCAGTCATCAGAGCAGTGGGCCGCCGGTGGTATTTAGGGTTAAGGCAGGTTAAAGTGCTATCCAATTTTATCGATCAAATATATTTAAGGTGACATTTCCAATAAGTGCAAATTATGTATTATCAAACTGTCTGGCACATTCCATTTTATGCGTCAAAATAACACCCTTTTAACAATAGAATTAATCACAATAGGCGATGGGGCAAACTTAATTGATAATAAATTGATGGCGAACAATCCATCAAATGACTTGCCCCTTGTTTTGCTGCCAGTGACGTCCTCATTTGGGTGTCAGCCCGGGGTCTTAGCGTCATCTCTAAGAAGCCAAAGTTCCAACCTCATCGTTAGGGGTGCATCATTAGGTATCATCTAGTGACTGTTTTGTTTATGGAACATTATTGCTAGCTGCGAAAGTGTTCTGGACTTCTGGTTAAGTTAAAATTTAATACAGCGCAAAATCAGCATAAAAGAATACACTTTATTTATGTCTTATTTCAAACCATAAAAATCTTTTCATAAGGGACTTCTCCCCCCCCCCCTGGGACTTTTCCGTGCTTACACAATATGCGAAATGACATATTATTTTCGTTCACAACGTGCTGATTTTGATGCTGTTGCAGAAATGCAAAAATCAACTTCAAAAATACTAGTTGCTTGATATGTAACTTAGCTAAAACGCACATTCGACACATAGCCTGCCTGCCCCTCCATATGCAGGCAAAAAGCCGCCCGCCGATCCTGACTATTTTTTTTTTTCTAAATCCATCACGTAATGAAATGAATGAATATAAGTAGTGTGAGTGTTAATGCATTCCAACTTGAATTTACAACCTTTTTACAACGTGTCAAACACAGTTTATAATAATCACATGAGTATTGTAAATTACAACCGACTTGGCCAGACAAGTCGGAATTCCGACGAATCCGATGTACATTAACTCATATACAGGTAAGACAGTGTTCATATCAAAATGTACCATGTATTGCTAGCGTCGAATGTGAACAAGCATAATGTTATCGTGACAATATATTTTTAAAATGTATCCGCTATTATTCAATTTTTGGATTACCACTTCCTATAAGCAAGAGGTATTGTGTGCCCATTAATTGGAAAAAGTATACTTCAAAAACTATACCCTAACCTTAACCCTAAACCCTAACCCTAACCCTACACCCTAACCCTAAATTAAACCTAACCCTAACACTAACCCTAAACCCTAACCCTAAAATTATGGATGGGACCTAAAGTACACTTGGTCCCATTAATTAAAAGCGATGTAACATGAGTTAAATTTGATTTCCAAAGAATTTAGAAATACACAGCCCTCCGTCTGTAAAACAAAGGAAAGAACCGACGTGGGATTTGAACTTGCAACCTGTTAGTATACTTATTAAACATCCAGTAACAAATGTACCCATCCGTGTTAATTTGGTTGCAAATATTCCGCATAAGTAAGTAGGCTATATTTATCATTCTTTCCGACCATGAGGTGGTTAATGTTTTATGTACATACCAAATCGACTTTTAAGTGACTGGAATCACAAACTAATTCAACAAGCATTCAATAGCTTCTGTATTAACTATTGATTTGACTCGAGACTGTTTGTTTTGTATTTTTAATCAACAATATTATGGCATGTAAAATATTAGCTTGAATACACAGGACTCCGCCTTGTTTATGTGGTAGAGTACACTTAACATACTTATAAGAGTGTCTTAACCCCGTAAGTTCTACTGCTTATCTTACAGCAATTCTCATTGGTTGCTGACAAGATATGCTAAACTGTATAGCCAATTACAGCATTTGTATAATAAGGCTTTGAAAATAGCCTACCTTGTCATTTTTGTAAGGTAATCTGTGATTGGTTTAATTAACTATAGGTGGATTTCCTCGGCCAATGAGAGGGTAGTTGTTATGGGTTAACCACATGCTCGAGGTACTGCTTCAAGGACACAATCATGTAAATAATTTTCTTATATAAATGATTAAATAAATCAATTTTTAACAACTTATTTGTCTGAGTGAATTTTATATCTATTGCGATTCTGTTTTTTAACAAGCATGAGATACATCGTTTTGTCATTACCATCAAAAACTGAATGTTTGGTATACAAATAAAAAAACAATGGCTCAGTGGGCCAGTAAGAGTATCATTCATTCCTTAATATCATGCAAACTGGCCTAAATGCAAGGCAATAGATTAATATAAGCATGATTGTTTTACATAAAGTGATCACAACAAATTAACAGATCAAAAATGATTTTAAAAACCATCATACTCTCTAAAATGGAAAGACTTACTTTTCAGTCTTACAGATTGTTATTAGTGATGAACCTTTTCAGAGACTTAAATTTTTAAGTCTCGAAAATAAGATTTATTTTAAATTGTCTTTTCGACTTCGAAATAAACCTATTAATGATTCAAAATGTGTTTTTAAAACCAAAAGGTTTTATGTTTAATCCAAAAAGTCAGCAATAGTCTTTTCAAAGTTTTGTCACTGAAATTTAGAGAGTGGAATAATGGTTTTGGCGTATTATTTATAGTTTCTTTTGAATCAAAAAGCTCACTTTTAATAAATATAATGATTGATTCTAAGCCGAAAACACAAGTTTAATACAACAAACTTTGTTCAGACTTAAAATATCAAATCTCTGAAAAGTCTCATCACTAATAACAGTCTATAAAGCTTAAAAGTAAGTCTTCCCATTTTAGAGAGTACTTTAAATGGCGAATATACCCAGTACTAAGGTTACATACTTTAAGTTTACGTTAGATATATCCCTAATGAGTTTTAAGTAGCACATAAGTCAACACGATTAGACTTGGACAAACAGTTCAAATGTTTGTCGTGTAATTTATAGGACTGTCGACTGGTTTAACGTGTTTATTAATATCATGCTTACGTAGCCCATAGGTTTGTATGTATTGCACTTCTATCGAATCTGAAAATTGAAAAAAAGTGTAGCTAAAGTGTTTTCAAGATGTCTTCAAACATTTTAGCCTTATTAATTATGATTCAATTTTAAAAGTTTGAGTCACTGATTATTGCAAACACGATTTCGCATTTTAGAAACAGTGTAAATAAAAATCCAGAGTGCAGGGCCCATTGTTTGTCAATGCAACCCATACCCTGGATTTTTGTTTATTGTCCAAGAAATGTGTAATTTTGCTTTATATAGAATTTCATCAGAGATAACTTAGCAAGAATATTTCATTTGACTAACTCTAAAACATAACCAAGACAGTTTACTCGGAGAATTTATATTTGAAAACTTATTGGCAAACATTTTCCTTTGAAACCATTTTTAAGGGGAGGGTAAAGATATCATTGTATTCTATTGTAATTAGAAACTGCAAAATATATGTTGCAAAGAGTACACATAACTGTCCCATTGGGGTGTCACTATAAATTAAACAAAGTATGCAAATCATGACCTTCAAGAAATGGGTTTCAAAGACGCTTCAGTCAAAGTAAAATGACGGAAACATATTATCATCCCAAAGTATCTCAGATTATAAAAATCAAGTGTAGAGGATTCATACCTTTATTTGTTCCTTTTTGATTTTTTACTTTAGAAAATTTGAATTCAATAACGACAAATGTGTAAAACAAAAGGGTTATAAACAGGTTGTAACAAAGCATTAAAACCTTTATATAGTAACTTTGTGCTATTTCTCAAACTAAGGCAGAAACATGTTGAATAAGTTAAGCAAATTTCACGATGCATAAAATGAGCACACTGGAGAGTTTTTGGAATTCATCATTGGACCTTGTTAACACTCGGGTTGCGTGGTGATCTTTTCAATGATCCTAAAACCAATTTGCCACATTTTATGTACCGTAAGGATAAATAATTGCATGTCAAGTTTCTTGGAGGGAGATCTGTGAGAACAAGACATATTTATTGTTTGTTAAATAACAATATCTAAGAAAATACTAGAAGTAAAATGAAATATTGCGTGTGGCGATTGTAAGAGTTTACATGGTTTATGATAAATTTTGAAAAGTTACATCATGTTTTATTCACTTTGGTTTTGTTGTTGTCGTCGTTAAGTTGTGTTTGTTGTTATTGTTTTGTTCAATATCCCTAAAAGAGTAATTACTTGAATAACTCACGTAGACTTAAACTACCTTTTCATTCTTGCAATGGAAGAGCTGGCGTGCTCTAGATGTATTTTCCAAATCAAATCAAAGTACAAGATAGTTTTATCGTGTTGGTTTAATTAAGAAATCTTTGCTGGCCAGTTGTTTCGACAGTTAAAGCATGTTACTTAAATATTAGAGGCCTATGTTGTTCAAAGTAGTAATATTGACTTGGGGGATCTAGTATTTTAGCCAGTAATTGCTCATAGGCAAATTCAAGTGGAATTTGAAACATAATGCAGATCCTCCGATCAACAAAACTTAATGCAGTTAGATTGTTTGCAGCATTCCTTTCGAATGGAATTATTGTTGGTAATGTCGTCAATTCTTATCTCTGAGATCTATACGATTCAACTCACTGCTTAAACAAATAATAAGACGAAAATATAGTCTGGTTTGAACATTTCTTCTCATAACGTTTACATTATGACAAAATTGACCCTCCAGTTCTGTCATACTTTAGTACATAGGTAATTAATACAGTCTAACATCGCTGCTCAATCGACCATAGGGTTCAACTTACTAAGTACTATCAATTCATTGTGCTAATTTATCGTAGCCAAGATCAGTGGACTCAGCTGATAAACAAAGCCAAACTGTGTATTACAAAACAGCTCTCTATACGTGAAATAGTTCATCGTACACCCCAGACGCATCGCTTTTTAATGATAACTTGGGTGTGCATGGAACTCTGTATTTACAAAAAGCTTTAAACAAAACATTTTATAAGTCGAAGTAAACAGCTACGTGCAATTAGCACAACTTTAGGTAAATCTGTATAACTTTCAGCAAATCTCTCCCGTATACGGACTATTAATAGGTATTATCTGCAACACTAATTGAGCTGATTATGTCAAAAATAGTTGGACTACTAGTAGTATTTATCCATTTAAAAGCAGAAACCTTAAAACTATATGTTTAAAAAAATGCTAATCGGATGATCAAAGAAATCTGCATTTTTGTATTAAACAAAGGACTGAACGACAGTATTGTCATCCATGGAGCGTAAAGTTCTGCTCATTGGTTTCATTATATGACACAACAAAGAAGGCGACGTTTACTACGAGACTGAAACTTACCCTTAGAGATATGATCTGAATTTTCCAGCATAAACGTGGAAGAATTTGTGTAGCAAAATTTCAGTTCGAATATTAGACTGGATAAGTTTTGCTAGACTGTTGGAATAGATTCATCAATTGTATTCAAAAGAAAAAACGTATTATAAAAGTAATGAAACATGGACTTTTGAAAATTCTTCAATTTGGCTCTTCCAACTTGATAGCGGGATCATCAGAGGACAAATGCTAGTATAAAAGTTATCATTTTGAAACTTTTTGTAGCAAGTCTATGCATTTTACATCTTTACAACATATTTGACATATTTGATAATTGATTCAACTTGTTTAATTTTCATCAAGGCTATGATACGTACCTTTAACGTTAAAACATCTGACCGTGTTGGCTCTTGGGCCTGACGTTGTTGGTGATGCTCCATCCCCAGTTGTCCCAGAAGTGTCCATCAATTGTCGATAGAGGTCCAACATAAACTTTGGTGGTTCTACCGGATCTTCTCCTCGCTTCCTAGGCCTCGGAATAGTCGTTAATCCAAAGGCGTCCAGAAGCTTCTGACTTTCTGCTTCCTCTTGAGCATCTAGCCAAAATCGTTCTAAATATTCGGATTCTGTACTGCGCTGACTTCTCTTTCTAATAATATCCTCAGCAAGTCGGTGCGAGGCATGAGTCCTTGCATTTTCGCCCCGTTTCTGTCGGGGTTCAAGTGGTGTACAAGTCGCCCACGGCGTCTGTCTCAGCACGCAGAAAATAAGCAAAAACATGTACAAAGTAACTAAAACAACTTTACCACAAGTCGTCATGGTGAATTGTAATTATTTGTAGTAATGTTGCTTTGTTTTATTAATACAGATATATAAAGTAGGTCTCGTGGACTTTCTATGGATTAGTGGCAGCAAAATTGGATTGTATAAACACAAATGTTGTATGTAGACAAGTTCAGTTAAGTGAAAGATAGGTCATGAGTTTACTGAACAGAAATAAACAAACTCTCCAAGTATGACATGGAAGCGAAGATACAAGTTGTGTGTTAAATTGTGCGTGATCTCATCAATGTCAAAGACGGCAAACCTCAAGCTATCCTTAATACCAATCGTGTGGAAAGAAAATACTGCGAAATTTCTTCTAGTGTTCAAGATACAAATCGACAATTCATTGGATTCCGTTCTTCCAATATGTGAAATTGACATCAACCGATTTTTTAATATTCCAATGGTTCATACGTAATGAAGCCATGCTGAAATCAGTGGTAACACATTGACAAAGATATTAAACAATATCTGCAAACGTAAATTCTTGTTATATATAAATCACAACATAAAGAATCCAATTGCAAACTTAACAAATCTGTAATATTCCTTGAGAGTAAAACTTTGAACACCAATGTGCTGAGAATATTTACGAAGATAAAAGAAGAGAATATTGATCCTCGTTTACATTTATGTGTCAACAAGTCACTGGATGGTATTCCTCAAATGTGAAAATTGTGTCAGCAACGTGATGAAAAAAATCGTCTCAGGTAGATACTACGCATTTAAAGTCAAACAGCTTAATGGTAGCATGTGTGGTTAAAACAAGGTTCCAATAAAGTTTAAATAGAAAGTTAACTGCAAAAGAAGGCTCATTGATCAGACGTGCGTGTCGCTGGTAAGACTGACTTATGATATATGGCTAGCTAGAATGTGTCAAATGGTGATACAGTTCTGGCTCCCGGGTTAAAAGGTATAGCCCGCGACCAATAGGCACATTACTCACGGACCGCTGATTTGGCTGCGGATACAACTATGATGAGAAAGTTTTTTGCTTATCCCCGTGAATTATGCAAATTATTGCCTTTGCCTTTTGTGACTTAAACAACTTATGAATATTGCATTAAAACAGTAAAATCAGCATGATAAACTTTGGATAATCTGCAGCTTTACTCTAAAACAGGCGTGACTTAAAAGTCATCATGACTGTATCACGAATCACGGACATTGCTGTAATGCCAGTCACTCGGAACTTGTAAGTGAACAAATAGCGCCACCAGTTGTCTCATGGTCGCCTTTACCTATAATAATATTGCTCACTTATGAAATACTTGAAACATTTGAAAACTTGACTTGATGGCTACCTATATAACAAAAGAAAGCTTGAATGATTTATCTGTTTAGCTTGCGCATCTTTTCATTACTAATACGAAGTTAATGGGTTTAACAAAAAGAGCATTTAGCGGTTATTCTAATTGTCTTGAGTGTATTCCCACATATCTTTGATTAGCCATAAGTAGATCCGTTAATGGCTCTTGGCAGATATAATAGGTCTTATTTGTGGCTTTAAAATGATTCAATAATAACAATTGGATTTCTAAACATTTACTTAATCGAATTGGATTCTATTTAGGCCATCGGATATTTAGGCAATTTGCTTGACAAGATCAATGGTGTGCCGTAGACACGATCATTACTTAAGTGCTCATTTTTTACTTTGATTCTCGACCCTTTGCGACATGTCCAGTCGTGTCATGAATTTATGTTAATTCTAGTCTCCCGTTATCTCTTAATTTTCACTGCGTAAATAAAACATATATCTGCAAATGTCATGTCAGATTTGATTTGTTAAATAAACAAAATAATGAAAAATCCTAAAACGTCCAAATTTATGGAATGATCTGTATAGGCCTATTTCTTTCGCCATTAGGAATACATATTGTTATGCCATCCGGTTTCTTGTTTAAAAATATACTTCAAGATTTACAAAACTCTCACACAAATCTACAGCGGAAAACAATCCGCCTTATGTAACTGTTGGTTTACACGACAAGACTCTTTGAATGGGCAGATTACAGAGATGCGTTATCTTTCTGTGTAGATGTTAGTGAAAATAATAGATGAATGCAGGTATTGAAAATAGCTTATTATGCTTTATATCAAACTGTTTGAATAATTCAATTTAAACTGATATCTAAGTGAAAGAGCTTAATTTATTGGTCAGCCAGTCAGTGAAGTAAGTAAGTAAGTAAGTAAGTAAGTAAGTAAGTAAGTAAGTAAGTAAGTAAGTAATTTAGTAAGTAAGTAAGTAAGTTGTTGTTAACAAGCAAGCATGCTAGCAAAAATGTTAGTGATTTTTTCGAAGATGTAAATATACATGATATACGGGCACTTACATGTATTATAATAATTGTTAGTTCAATATTTATACATAGTGACATACAAAGGAATAATTATGTGCCAGGCTATCCTTGGCGATCATAAATCACCTCGCGCTATTTTACGGACGGGCGCCGGTTCATTGATTAGATCGAGCTAATGTTCATATCAAATACCTAATCCGGACATGTCCAATAATATTGCTTTTTGTCTCCGTCGTCCAAGACGCCCACTATGATGGGCGCATCGATTTTACTATTGAAGAACTATTTGAAGGAATGTTAACATTTGTCCTGACATAACTGCTTTGTTGATTTTAATAAACATTTTGTTTATACTATTATATTAAGACTTTACCGCACTATTTTCAATATTCTATGTCGTGACAATTTAAAGAAAATTCAGTCGCTTGTTGTTTGATGCCGATGATGCAATTAATAGGATGTAATTAAAGTTATATAGATGCAGACCTAACATTGCAATTATCAGTGAATGATATGGACCAATTTCATAAAAGTAACAATTGCTAGTAAGCAAAAGACGATTCAGCAAAAACAATTATCAGCAACATTCAAAAGGTTGGTTCAAAGTTTTTTGGCAGACAGGATATTCTATGCAACAACTATCCGTGTTTAAATTATTTCCCCTTATACCCTAATGCCAGTGGCGTAGCTAGGGGGGGGGGAAAGGGGGGGCACGTGCCCCGGGCGCCACCCGCAGGGGGGCGCTGAAATGACAAAAAGGAAAAAAGAGAAGAGAAAGAAAAAAGGGAAAAGAGAAGGAAGAAAAAAAGGAAAAGAGAAAAGAATACTTTTGCCCTCAAATATCATCATACATATTTATATACCTACAAACTGCAGTAAAACCCTATAGCTTCAGGGGGCTTCGCCCCCTCTACCCCCACCGAGGCTTTCATATAACCCCACAAAAATGCATAAAATGCAGTAAAACCCTTTACCCCCACCTTATTAAGCGCCCTTACAATTTCAGTGGTTTTTTTTAGCTTAAATAAGCAAATATTATTGGCAAAAAACGCAAATTTTTTGCGCGCTTCGCGCGCTGAATTTTTTTTCAGACAAGTTATAGCAGAAATTACTCATTTTCGCCAAAAAATAGAACTTTTTTCAAAGCTGTTGGCATTTTTTTTTTTTTTTTGGGGGGGGGGCAGTTTTTTGCCCGGGGGCGCCAGTTTCAATTCTTGCCCCGGGCGCCAGACACCCTAGCTACGCCGCTGCCTAATGCACCTTGGGATTAGAACGAGATTTGATGATATCGTGTAGAATATTTTTTTATTCGCCACCGTGTCGAATACTAGTATTCTATCATGTAGTCGTTATTACATAGATATGCGTGAGTTGCACAAAACTGGCACCGAATCTATGGGAAGAAGTAAAGTTCTAATAACCGCCGACCCTAACATTCGTATGTCTCAGAAAGTTTTCTTACACAGCAATATATATATGTGATGACTCACCCCGAAAGGGGGAACTTTGCGACAGAACACTTTTCGAGAAACTGATGAAAATAGGCAGCAACAAATAAAGAACATAGTAAGAATTTCCATCAGATTTTCTGTTGTAAAATTTGATCGCCTTGACCAATTTCAACGAGTAAGGTGTCATTTTAAAGCTTAGAAAATGTTGTAACAGATGAAATGATAAAATCAAAATTGATATCACCTTCAAAGTCCCCCTTTCGGGGTGAGCCATCACATATTTCTTCTTGTAAATAAGCTAATTCACAAAGCAAAATGTTCATACTATCAATATCAAATTGAAAACTGTACTAACTTTAAGGAACTGTTTAAAATTGTGGAATCGCTTTTTCACCAAAAAGGAAAACCAAAGCTACCTTCCAGTCAGACTGATCGTGATTTAGCAACCAAGTTCGAAAATTATTTCATATCCAAATTTAGCAACATCCGCTCATCTTTTTCACAAAATGATTCTTTTCATAGGCCCCCTGCCCCTTGACACTGGACTTTTACACCTTTGATGGCTTCTTTTCCGATATTTGATACTTTCTTACAAGCTTCTGAGGATGAAGTTCGCAAATTAATAATGTCGTCTACATCAAAGCACGCTGATTTCATGATTTGGATCCCATTCCTACTTGGTTACCGGTTTCTGAACTTCTCTACTATAGATTGTTAACTTGTCTCTTGATACAGGTACTTTTCCATCTCAATTCAAAAGTGCCGTAGTGAAACCACTTCTAAAGAAATCAACACTTGATTCAGAAAACCTGAAAAATTACCGCCCTGTTTCAAAGTTGACCTTCGTTTCAAAAATTGTCTCAGTAACTTCAGAACTTGAGTATCAATCAGCTTACAAGAAATTCCATGGAACTGAGACTGCTCTTTTAAAAGTTCAAAATGATATTTTATGCAATCTGGATAACAAACATGCTGTATTTTTGGTACTTTTAGATCTTTCTGCAGCCTTTGACACCATTGACCATCATAGCATTCTTCTTTCGCTGATTGATCTCCATTTTGGAGTACCACAAGGCTCAGTGCCGGTGTAATGAAATACAGCGTCCATGTGACTGATTGTCCTAGGCTGGTATTCAATTGTGTAGAACGTACACAAAACTTTTGATGAGTCACTTGACCCATTCAGATGTGTTTTCCATGAGTCATGTGCAATATGACCAAAACTGAATCAAACGAGTCATTAAAGACCTAAATAAAATCTGAACAATGAATCCAATTACTTATAAGTGCACATGACTCATTTTCACAAGATGTTAATTGACTCACAAGAGGCCAACGATGAGTCAAGGTCAACTTTTGACACATTTGATCATTCAAGCTGAGTCTTCTTCCAATGCCATATTGACTCACTTGTTGGAGAATTTTGAGTCAATAACGACTTTTGACTCATTTACATAAATTACTGAGTCAACTACAAAATTTGAAAACGAGGCTGTGGGTCGGCCATTTTCTTGAACATGCGGTGACGAAAGCGTTTGTTAGTGGTCGATGACACAAAATTGTCATTTCTGTGAGCACCTTTTTGGCATTTAACACTGTCAGAAGTAATATGTGGAACTCCTGAAGCTGCAAGTATAAATTACTGCATTAAGCAGTGATTTTATATGGAGTTAGCTTACAATATGCTGTTTACTGCTTAGCCTAAGCTTAACCTCTTGGACTCGGAATTTGACTCGGAATTAGTGTCTACTATCATTTTGATGATGGGCAATATTGTGTCTACAGTCACCAACACATTTCGGATATCATCCTCCACTCACTTATCGGACAAATTTTTAACTAAACCCGACAAAAGGAAAATTCATTTAAACGAGTCATTTTGACTCATCAAATCTGAAAATGAGTCGGCTGACTCATCAGCATGAGTCTCCAGATTGTCCGTCAGATGAAACATTTCGTGAATTTAATGAGTCATGTGAGTCATTTCTCCAATGACTCATTTATTTGGGTCATTTGACTCATTTTTATGACTCGTTTAGTTCCTGAAATGTTTCATCTGACGGACAAACTGGAGACACATTTTAGTGCATCACCGTGACTCATCAAAAGTTTTGTGTGTACTTGTACATGTGCGATCAATAAATCATTGATTGCTCCGTGTTCAATAAGGGAAGCTCTTTTCACCAGAACCTTAACGACCTCATTATATTAATTTTAATGAACATACAAGTACGTGTGTATTGGAAGTAGACAAAATAAAAATTGGCCAAAATGGGAATTTTAAGAATTAAAATTGCCACTCTTTTAATAAAGATAGGAAATCATTGGTCACTGACACCACTCTTCTAAAAGAGTGGTGTGAGTGGCCAATCTTTAATAGAGTAGCAATTTTGAGAGAAGAGTGGCATTTCACTCTTTTCGAGTGAAACCCTGTATGATTATGGAAAGAAATGGAAAATATGCAATTTACTCAAACGAATATTTTTTGTGTAAATGGAGACAAAAGAAGCACCTTGATTCAAGTTCTTTAAGAATCTTAAGGGGTAAAGCACATTACTCAATTTTACATTTTTGTAAGTTTTTTTTTTCCATTTGAGCTTCCAGACAAGCTAAAAAAAAATAAAACATTACTTCTGAATGGGAATTTTAATTTAAAACACCCATTCACATGTTGCGTCATATTTATTTTTTAGGATTGTGACCAAATTTTTGAATTTTATGCCAAATAAGGTCAAAAATGACCAAAAATTGAAAAAAAAGTGAATGGCCCAAAAATGTGTTTTTTATGATTTTCTCAAAAAATTTGAATTTTTGTCAAAAATAAACATCACCATCATATTCCTTGTGAAAATTCCTTTCTGGAAATGTAAACTTTTATTAACTCTAAGCACTTTGTTGAAAAGTTATGGTACAAAATAAACTTACAAAAACGTAAAATTGAGTAACGTGCTTTCCCCCCTTAAATTATAAGATACACTCTGTACAATTAATGCAACTTGAAATACAACTAACTTACAAAAATTTGGACTTGTTTCGTCGGCCAGCTGACTCGATCGACTAATTAGAAACTCACATTTCGCTGGAACTAATCCTGTTTCTTTGTACTACGTTTTGTTATAGTCTTTTGACATACAAAACCACTCACACAAATCCTCCTGGACGATCAGAACCCTTTGAAGTCAAGATATGGTCGAAAAATCAAACTATATTTTCGTCACAGTTATTTTAGCAATGTTTCGCTTTAATTGGCGAATCATAACAGGATTTAATAATTAGACATTGAACATTGCTACGTCTGAATCATGATTTCAGATAAAAATAGAGATTGTTTTATGCACTGCTATCTTAGCTTATC
>JXSR01S005526.1:41368-57928 GCA_000969725.1 Ophiothrix spiculata | reverse complement strand
ATTGAAAAAAGTGTCAACTTGAAACATGAATTACACAAAAAGATATGCACCAAATGGCGTGATTTGCACTTTGAAATTTTGAAATTTTCTATCTTCAGAGGGGGCACATCCCCCTCAGACACCCCCTACACATTGTTTATATGTTGAAAAAAGTGTCAACTTGACCATGAATTACACTAAAAGATATGCACCAAATGGCGTGATTTGCACTTTGAAATTTCAAAATTGTCTATCTTCTGAGGGGGCACATCCCCCTCAGAAACACCCTACATATTGTTTGTCGATTTAAGAAAGTAGCAACTTGAAGTATGAATTAGACAAATGTCCCTGGCCAAGATATATTTGGCAATGTGTCGCATAACTGTGGGAGGAGTGTGAGGAGGACATTGTTCAATTTTGCTAGGGCGCCAAAATTAAGTTGTGCCCCCCGGGTTGCGAATTCCTGAATACGCCCCTGGCCATACTCCAATAAGGGTCTAACGTAGCCCTTATAAATAATAGACAACTCAGATGAGTTGAACCCAAATCATTTTAAGTTGCGGAGCATGTATACACGGCTATTGGCCTTTTTAAGCATTTCAGAAATTTGTTTCTCCCATTACAAGTCATCCTGGAGCCTAATTCCAAGAATTTTAGCAAATTCAGTGGGACATTGTCAATACACAGGTTTACTAAGTGGATCTTGCATAAAGCAAACCTGCAGCCACTGACACTTGGTTGGATTTAGTGTCAGATTATTATTACTACTACTATTATTACTGCTACTACTAAAAGATGTTATTGCGCATGAAAATTCAAATATCTAAAAATCTCGTGCCACTTTTTAAATTTAAACATTTGATTTATGTGTGTGTACGGGCGTGGCAGACGTAATGTCAGTTATTAGATAGTTCAACTTGCATTCTATCTGGACTTGAATCACCTGATCAATATCTCACAACTACACAAAAGTCATGAGAACGTTTTGTGTTTGTATTTGAAGAGGAGTAGAAGCGGTCTCAATCAAGAATCGAAGCACCCTTCAACACAGACTGAACATTTACTGGTAGGATAATTTATATCTTTTTTAACATTACACTAGAATTATTTAATACACAGTTATTAGGAATACCTAAATATGATTACGTAATGGATCAACTTTCATCGTGTAGTGTATATGGTCCTATAATCAATAAACGTAATGCTCCTTCTTATCATTTATATATATCCAGTTTTGTTTGAAAACATTGGGAATCTCCTTGTGTGGACCACTCCATAGTCGGCCTTCAAACAAAATTTTTGCTATCAAACATTTTGTCGTGACGTCAAACTATGGGCAGCCATATGTGTTGTTGGTTTAAGACACATTTTTTTTATTTCACACGCCGTTTTTAGTAACACACCCTTTTGGGCATTTTAGACACCTTTTTCATAGACACCCTTTAATATCAAATCTAGACTTCTTTCTCTTGGTGACACCTTTTTGACACCTATGGTCGCCTATAGTTTGACGTCACGACAAAATGTTTGATCGCAAAAATTTTGTTCGTTTTGGTTTGTCCCTAATTTTCAATGTCCAATAACATTGCTTTTCTTACCGATGAGCTCACAACACAATGCTAGTCAATTATAAATGCAAAAAACATGAGTTGCGTAATTGGCGAGCCAGTGGACTAAATTCGTGCAATGGAAATGCAATAAATCTTACCTCGATGGAACTGAAATGGGACTCGTACGGAATCTTCTTTGAATTTTTTTTTTCAATGTTCAATACCATTGTTTTGTAACTGGTCAACTAATAACACAATTCTTGTCAATCTTAAATGTGTAATGGACTCCATTATTTCATTTAAACAAAGACTATGGTATCAATAACTCGTACGAACAGTTCGAACAGTTACGAGCAGTGTTTAGTCCGTTTAAAAGGACCATGAGCAGCGAGCAAAGCGAGCAGCGAAGGCGTCGCGTGGTCCTAATAGATGGACTAAACTAGTAACTGTTCGTACGACGTATTGTGACCATAGTCTTAGTTAAGTGTAGACTCAGACCGTATTCGATTCGACAGTGCAATGTACATTCAAAAATATATACAGCGGTCATACCAAGTTGTGGTTGAAATCAAAATGTTTCTAAAACAACTATTTTCTTAAATTCTGCCAGATTTCTGTAACTTTACATACCTGCGACTGCGTTTATCTTCTTCAGTTGTAACATAATAGTTCGGATTATTATGTAAACAAGCTACAGTGTACTTTACGATTGAATCGACTCACAGTAACTTTATGATGTCACGCTCTTTTTATGATCTAGAAACGCAAATTTGATCTTTTAAAAACCTAAATAGGAATGACAATAAAAGATGGGATTTGGTGATGAAATAAAAAGTTTAAACAAAGTTCTTACAACTTATTCTTTAACCTGTTTTGGTGTGATGGCCTGCAACCGGCATCCACCCATCTTCAACGCAAGCTGATGAAATTAATCCAGAAGGGACATTGCGCACCAAGTTAGAGTATTAATGCTCGTATGCTGGCCTAAAATAGTCCAAAAATGACCCCAAAAATCATTTTGGCAATATTTCAAAAAGAAAGTCAAAAATCAAAAATTTGAGAAATGCGTTCCCAGACATGTGTTTCTATATTCTTAAAAGTATAAGAGGCCCAACTCTTTATTTTTCAAAATTTAGTTAAGTTGTTTACAAATATAGTGATCCAAGAACAAGGGGTTTTGGACCTTTGGTCCAAAATCACACATTTTGGTTTAAAACTGACCTAACCATCATCTTCTACATGAAAATCCAATTCTAGAAATGTATACTTTTATATGGATTTGCTTATCGGTTGCTGAGTTACAAATTTCTGAAAATGGGGGGTTAACTGTGCCCTTAAAACGACATTAAAATTCGTCATTGTAAACGTTTAAATTCAGATAAATCAATGTAACATGGCTTATGGTAAAATAGTAAAGATACGTAGTATTTTACTTCAATCTCCTTTTCAAATTACGTGAATTATGAACAAAAAGTATTAAATTGGTGGAAAATTACTTCGATATGATATAGTTTTCTATGATTTGTTTTAAGATTCATTTCAATTATGTCGATATACATACAATCCAATAGTCACTATGGATGTACATGAAGGCCCTTAAAACAAAAAATAATGAAAAACAAATCCGAGCAAGCAAGATTTTGACAAAGCTAAACTGTCTACCATTCAAGATTATGAGAAATCAATCAATAAAATATGCAATCAAATAATTGACTTTATATCAAAACTCTTTTTGTTGAACATGTTGAATTAAGATATTATAGCACTTAAAACGTATTTCAAATTATGACCTAATGCATTATCTACTTGATAATTATGCATTATGATTACCAAATAAGTAACAAAATATTGACTTATGTCATGGTAAAATATATTGATTGAAAGCATTGTGTTGTTAGACTGATTTAAAATTTTGATACTTGTATTTCTTACCTATTTGAAAGATAAAACTCAAATCATCTGCGCATTGAACCCTACAGGATCCCTATAGACACAAGTTTATTCAACATAAACGAAACTAATCATATAGTATCACCTTAAATAACGGGTGTACCAGAAAACCTTACAATTTTAGCGTGTAATTTTCAGAAAGTATGTAAAAGGTTGCTTTTTCTCGCCCAATGAATTGAACTTTATGGTACTGTTTGATTCATTTCCATCGGTATTGTATAACAGAATACAATGGTATTCGTGTAATACATGGCGAGATCTTTTTACCAATGCATGATCTTATTACTCTTGCCCTAAGTGGAAATTTGTTAAGAGATTTGCCTAAAGGTGTGTTTGATTCGCAATCAAAAGTTGAGCACCTTTTCATTGACAACAATAACATTATTAGATTACCACATATATTCTTTGACAAGTTGATGGGTTACGCACAATCGAGCTTCAAAACAATCATTTACATAGTATACCTTGGGATATATTTAGAAATCAAATTCATTTAAAGGACATAAACATCTCCGGAAACCATCTTGTTCTTTTAAAAACAAAAATGTTTATTTCTTACTTTCATGGAAAATTTGAAACAAACTTGTTCAAAAACAAAATCCCTCTAGACGTTTATTCGCCAATTAAATATCTTTATTTGGGACATAATGGGCTTTTTGACATATTGCTGGAACCTTTTCAACACAGCGCATACCTACATATAATCGATGTGCAAAATAATTAAATTCGATATCAGACCTTTCAAAATCCACCTTTCTAAATTTGACATCTTTGAAATATTTGTTTCTCCAGAATAATGCTATTAAAGCATTAGATGCTAGAATATTTAACTCTACACGGTCCCTTGTTTAATCAATCAAACTTTATTTCCATTCATACAGTACAGAAAAATGAACACAGTTAAAAATCCTATGGAGGAGACGGCTGGAAGGACAATAAGGCCTGTTAAATAGCCTACCCCTTTATAACACTACACAACAAAAAATAAAAATACAACAAGACACAACAACGATGGGCTCAAAGGACGTAGGATTATTATTATAAGCTTGAAAAAGGTGACGTTTGTATAAAATTCTAAAATGCGCAACCGACTTATTAATAGTTTTCGGCAAAGAGTTCCATTGTACGGGGCCGTTCGTTCTTAAGCTGTGGTCAGAGAATGCTTCTCTGTTATTGGTTAATTGCAAATCGTTGGTATGTCTTGTATTATACTTATGGATATCAGAGCGTTTTGTAAAGTAATCGTTGAATGATATTGGTAAGTTATTAATGCTAAATCTGTACATAAAAACTCCTAGTTCCAGAGTGTACATATCGTTGATATTGAGTAGATTAGACTTAAGGCTACAGTCCCTAAAAACGTCTCGCTCGGCTGAATGTCATGTTTACTGCAAGTTTTCACCTACTTAGACTAATCAGAATATCACAATTTTTGGCGTACATAATAAATAGAGTATCTAGTTTGTACATGAAACTTTACTAGTGATTTCACGTCCATTATCAATCACACAAAAGAGTTAGTTATGTTGAATATTGCCAACAATTCGTTATCCAAATTGCCGAACAAAATATTTACAAATTTAAGGAAACTGGTAACCTTCAAATTATCCCACAATAAATTAACTGTTATTGAAGATGCCGTATTTTTGTCTCTGCAAATCTTGGCATTTTTATCGCTAAATAATGATAAGCTTACCAGTTTAGCACATTTAGATATGTCGGTA
The DNA here is from genome assembly GCA_000969725.1 of Ophiothrix spiculata. Taxonomy (NCBI): domain Eukaryota; kingdom Metazoa; phylum Echinodermata; class Ophiuroidea; order Amphilepidida; family Ophiotrichidae; genus Ophiothrix; species Ophiothrix spiculata. Next base: position 52,725 of record JXSR01S005526.1, on the reverse strand, counting down.
ATAAAGAGATTATAATTTTGGGAGGTATCAGGTAATGCTTTAATTGATTTTCCGTCAACGAATTTTAGCAAACTCACATTTTTTAATATCAGTAATAATGCCTTGCACAATATCAATGAGTCAACGTTTTCATATCTGCATGGCTTAAAATATATTACAATAGGTTCTAACTTTCTGAACAATTTTTTAGTTTAAAATCATTGGACTTAAGTAGCAAGAACTTGAGACATATTCAAACGTCTCTCTTCAGGAATTTATCAAACCTTGTCTATTTAAATCTTGACAATAATGCAATACGTGCGATTGACCAGAACGCATTTGCAAATCTAACAGCTTTAATTACATTAAATCTACAAAACAATATTTTGATGTCATTAACGAAATACTTTTTTACGCCCTCTACCTTGAGCATTTTAAATGTGTCAAATAATCAAAAAGATTTGTGATGAAATTTGTGAATTTAATAGGCAGTCTAAAATGATTATTGACTTAAGAAGAAATCGAATGTTCCAGGTTACAAAGGTTATCAAATTCTTGATTTATTTACCAATGATACCTTGTTTCTAGTAGATAGCTACGTGTTGTTTTTCAAAAACACGAGTATGTGCCTCTCTGAACAACCACGCTTGGCTTATCTAACTTGTAAAAGGATGTTTTCGACATATTTCCTGCGTTTTACAGTATGGAGTATAGGTTTAATTGCAATAATTGCAAACATTCTTGGATTTGGCGTTCAAATAACTAAGCGAGAACAGACTGTTCAAACGGTCTTTTAAACTCATTTATCAATCTCGGATTTAATCATGGGTGCAACAATGCTAACTTTAGGCATCACTGACATGTATTATTTGAACTATTTCCCGTCATCCTCCTGGGCATGGCGGCGAAGTTCTTTATGTAAACTATACAGTGTATACCTGGTGAGTCTATAATTGCGATATTGTCCACTTTTTCAAGTGACGCATCGGTATTTTGGTAACATTGATAGCTGTAGACAGATTTATTGGAGTTCGCTATCCATTCAGTGGACGAAAACTTGGCAAAATATCAGGAAAATTATTAATATTGTTGATATGGCTCGTATCTATGATTTTTAGTATCGTTCCTGTTACATAATCCGAACGACTTGACCTCTTTGAAACATCTGAAGTTTGTATTGGAATACCAATTGTTAAACGATCCGTTGAAACGTTTGATAAAAACATTGTTTCAATTAAAACACAAGATTATCTGGCTCAAGAAGAATACCTTTACATCCAAAAGGATGCTAAAGTTGAAGATGAATATATTTACTTTAAGTCAATTGCTGATGTTGAAACTCACTTTGAGCATACAATCCGTCTACAAATAGGACAAGATTTGAAAATAAAGATGTACATAACAGCAAGCGTCGCAGGGCAGAGACTTGCAAATATTTTTCAATTGTAGTATTTATCGCTATCAATATGATTTGCTTCATACTAGTTTTTATCAGTTACGTACCTCAGTATTTTTATAACAGCTTTCCAATCAGCAAAACGGTCAAATAGAAAGCTTAATGACCAACTAAAAATGTCTATGAAAATATCTGCCGTTGTTCTGACAGATTTTTCTGCTGGATTCCACTTTCTATTACATGTATTCTGGTCCAATGTGGAACAGTTTCTATTCTACCTAATATATATGCTTGGATTGTGGCACTTATTTTACCCATTAATTCATCAATCAACCCATTTTAGTACACTTTATTGTCAACCATTATTGGTAAATTTGAACAAATGTCTAAAAGAGGGCAAACGAAGGATCCTAAGTGTAGCAAGAATAGCACCATGTGAATGCCATATCATTTTATTGTACAAATCAACTCAACTCAACTTTTTTCCATCTCAAACAATACATCAAAATGACAGAAAATTAAATTTATATTAGGGGTGCTCTGGCAAAATTAGAGGAAAGTCGCGCTTCATAATTTGAGAAAACAGCAACTGAAGTAAAAAATGAATAAAATGTCTTTTCTAAAATCCCATTTTCTTTTTTTCCCCGTTGGAAATCGCTTCCATAGATATTTTTCTATCAATATATGTAATATTTGGGCATCATATATGTGACCATCCATTCCAAACTAGCCGTAAATGCAGCATCCTGTCATTTTCACTTTTTTACCTATTTGCATAGACTATGCTGTAAGGATTAAAATGACACCTCAATGAACTTCAGTCCATTTCCAGAAGTGAAGTTATGGTCCGTCAAGGGTTGTCAGCAACTTGTCAGAATGTAAAATGTATAACTTGATAAACGCGGTCAAAGATCAAGTATGCCCTTATGTTGATTGTGCTCACAATATACAGACATATTTCATTTTTTCGATCATTTTCTTAAAGTGAAACTTTGCTGGTGTTTTGAAGTGAGCATAATGATTGTTAATCAGTCACAAAACTAATTTCGACAATTTACGACCGTAACATAATTATATTTTTACCTGTAGCGAAAAATTAAGTTTGTTGCATTCACGGTAAGGCCAAAAATTTTCTGCTTTACAAATGTCAAATTCCGCTTTATTCCGCTTTGTATTTTTTGCTCTTTTTTGATATTTTTTTTTTTTTTTAATCTTACAGTGTTCAAGCCTCTTACCTATCTTTTTACTGTAGTCGACTATACTGCAATGCAATATTTTTGACAGTCGGGCGATCGTAACTACGAGATCGCAACTCTATGCTGAATAATTGGGCAACATCACGGTCGTAATGGGGACTACTAGGTAGTTTATACGTTTTTATAGGCATTGTAAGGTAAATCTATGATATATTTGGCTTTACTTTGTTCATAAGTATTTATTTATTTTTTCAAATCTTTATTAATTTGCTGTTGTGAAGCCGTTTTTGGTTCTTTTTTTTTTTTTTCTTTTTTTCTCAGATATGCTTTTACCGCTTTTCACTTCAAATTCCGCGATTTTTGCGGAAAATCCGCAACGCGGAGGACTTCAGAATTTAATTTACGGCTCGTTTGAGATGAACGGTAGTATAGTACCTAGAAATGTTAATTTTGAAAGTTTTAATCAAACGATTCTAAACGTTCTGTAGAACTTGTTCTAAGATGGATCTGGTTCAGTGATGACATCAGTTGTAACTTTCTGAAAACGATTGTGAAGATGTTTATAGAAAAATGGTAAATTCACATGACATATTGCATACTATAGTCTCATATTATGTGTGTCAAGTTTCAAGTGTTTTGAACGCTTTGTTTTAAACAGATATAAGGAATGCTATTATTTTTCTCTATAACATCTCGCGCATTTCATAATGTAGGCAGATTATTAGTTACCATGCTCAATGGTGCATGGTGTCTATACTGTACTTTAAAGTTGATTTTTGACAATTCTTTATTTTCTGAATCGCCTTAGATAGTCGCATAAATGAAATCTATATATGGAAATGGGAACGCGAAAACACAACAAAGTATATATCATTTTGAAGCTTAGAGTATGACAAATTCAAATATGTAATAAACTCACTTTTGAAAAATCGCGATTTTCTCTCATGTTAGTGTTACCGGATCATCCAACATATGTAGGAGACGACTTGGAAGGCAAATGAGACCCGTTGAATAACCTCTATATAAAACCACATAAATCATAAAAACGACACAATAATGATGGAGTTCAAAGGACGTGGGATGGTCTGAGACAAAACAATGTACTCACAGGCTTGCAAAAGGTGAATTTGTTCATAAAAACCCCAGTTCAAAAGTACGAGCCATATTTCTTTGGTGAGCTTAAATTTGAGGAATAATGGGACAGTATGACATCTAAAATAACAGTTTATAGTATTTGATCCTACTTATTTATCATTTTGTTAAGATAATGTCTTACCCCAAATTACATAATTTGGGTGCAGTAGTATAAGATTACAATATAGTGTCTGTAGTATACGTGTTTTAGAAAAAATAAAATTAAAATAAAGTTTGTTGATAACACCGATATTCTTTGATATATATAGTACATGTTTTGGCTGTGTAGGTGTTGCGTGTAATTTTGACATATGAGCCATCGTAAAACACATTTTACATTGGCGTGCGTGATATTCTGAAAGGGGGTATATTCATAACTGACATGAGCTGTATTTCAGTGGTGAACTTGGAAAACCTGTATGTAATATTCAAAATCTTTAACCATAACAATTCGCGCAATAACAAGTTCAAAACAAGCAGAAGTTAACCGTTACTTTTTTTTATTATTTGTAATGCTTTAAGACTCTCTGTTTAACATGCAGCTCCACCACATCCACCTCCAAAATATAGCTTTTGTCTTAAAGGACTATTTGAAAACGGCATAAATCGCGTACATGTTCAACGGTGGCATTATATCTCAAGATCTCACATATCGCGAACATGTACAATATTAAAGAATATAAATGACATGACATTGGTGTCACTTTAAGATTATTATTTTCATCTGTTAATCAGTCAAATAAATGCATATATGTTGTAAATTAAATGTTATGATAATATGATATGATATGATATGATATGATTGATATAATATGAAATTATGTAGTATGATACAAACATAAATTATTTTATTAAGAGTATTTCAACTATTGTTAAATTAAATGTGTAATAGATGTATTGTTTTGAGATGTTCTTGGTCTTTGTGAATATTTTCATGTAATTATAATGATGTTCAAAATAAAAATAGGAAATAATTCAACAAAATAACGTGTACACGGATATTATTTTCTTTCATACCTTTCCTGGAAAAGTGAAATCAGCGAGGTCTTGAAAGTCGACAGAATCTTTTGTTTGATGGAAAATGCTTAAAGGTGGGTATTCCTATCACTTTCACTTACAAAATCGAATTGGAGATTTTGATACCACATGAAAGCGAATATCTTTCTCATAACCCTTGTAAATTTTCACGCTCATATTTTGTTTCATTTAAGAGATATGGTCAAAAAGTTACTGAATAACTGGAAAATTTTGTTAACAAAAATAAATATCAGTCAGAATCTGCTTATCCACAAAAAAGCCTTTGTAGCAAATAGAGTGTGGTTAAGGGGTCTGATTTGTCGACTTGAGCAAAGTTTTTAAATATATGTGATGCGCCGAAATGGTATCCTGCCGAAAATGTATCCGTGTCGAAAAAGAGGGCTATAAGTGCCGAAAATGTCTCCGTTACGGCAAGTCATTTTGGTGTAAAGATTAGACGTGCCGTTGGTGTAGGAAGCTTTTTCGGCACTGTATTATATTATGTGAAGCTATGTGACGTCATTCTCGATCACCACTGCATGTCATATTCGTTTTTAGCTGTTTTTAGAGATAAAAATCTAATCTCTATTTGCTACAAAGGCTTTCAAAAGTAAAAAAATCAAAATCAAAATCTCCAATTCGATTTTGTAAGTGAAAGTGATAGGTATACCCACCTTTAAGCATTTTCCATCAAACAAAAGATTCTGTGACCATCCAGCCCGTATGAGCAGTAAATGCCAGAAACTTTATTTGCACTACAGGTGAAAATACATGTCAAGGTCATAATTTGCCGAAATTGATTTTTTGACAGATTCAAAATTCTAGTGCTTACTTCAAAATACCAGCAAAGTTTCATTTCAAGAAAATGATAGGACATGTGAAATAAATTGGCATATTCTTAAGACGATCAACAGAAAATATAGGGCTTACTAATCTTTGAACGTATCTCAGTTATACGTTTTACCTTCTGACAACCTTTCGCGGACCATAACTTGACTTCTAGAAATCGTGTGAAGTTCATTAAGGTGTCATTTTAATCCTTAAAGCATGGTCTTTGCAAATAATTAAAAAAGTGAAAATGACAAGAGCTGGCATTTACTGCTGTTTTGGGGTGGACGGTAACATATATACAAGTAAGGAACAAAAGACATGTAAATTAGGAAAACATTCAAGTTTGATGAAAACAAAAAGAAAATGGCATCAAAGTAAAATTAACACACAAATAAACATTTATGAAGAACAAAAGAGAGGAAGTCTGTGGAGGTAATTTGATGGATTAGTACATGATAAGAGCACATAAAGAACAAAAGAGAGGAAATCCTGTGGAGATAGATTGTTGGATTGGAACAGAATTCATGGGGATAAAATATGATGTGGTATAATTAGTGGAAGGAGAGAGGGAGTGAACTGGAATGGATACAAAGATGAAAGAAGAAAAATGTCCTAAGTGTATGTTATATTTGTCACCAGATCAGAATACCTACCTTTCATAAAAATCTTAAGGGGGAAAGCACGTTATTCAATTTTACTTTTTTGCAAGTTTATTTTGTACCATAACTTTTTTTAAAAGTGCTTAAAGTTAATAAAGTATACATTTCTAGAAAGGAATTCTCACAAGAAACATGATGGTGATGTTGATTTTTGACAAAAAATCACATTTTTTGAGCAAATCACAAAAACACATTTTTAGCCATATGGGCTTCCAACCAAGCTAAAAATATGTTTTTTATAAAATTACTTCAAGATGGTAATTCTTATTTAAAATGCCCATTCAGATGTTGCGTCATTTTTATTTTTGATGATTTGGACCAATTTTATGAATTTCATGCCAAAAAAGGTCAAAAATTGAAAAAAGTGAATTTTTGACCTTATTTAAAAAGTAACCTTTTTGATTCTTTATAAAAATTATGTCAAAAATTCGAGAATTTCATTCGTGAAAAATCAATTGGTATGTCATATCAAATAGCTAGTCTTGATTCAATTGACCGGGAACAATTATATATTTATTCCGATCGCTATATCAGAAAATCTGAAAAATTTTATTGTTCTGTTAAAATCTTGCATATGTTACGTGTAAAACAAAATTGATGCAGGGGTATAATTTTCTTGGTCATATTTGTCTTCTCAGCGTTTATTTTCATCCTTTTTGTAATATATCAAAATAACACGTGTATTGATTATCAACCTTCCGTGGCTCAGTGGTAGAGCTCTCGCCTTAAAACACGAAGATCTCGGGTTCAAACCCTGTGAGGTATTTTGGAATTGTAAATCCATGTTGCATTCATTGCATTTCACATGAAATGTAAAATATTTCAACGCAGCGAGGCCATTCAAAGTACTAAACCTCTGACATGAGATTTGTGCACGTTGCGGACGTCAGATGATGACTCGTCGTCACAAAAGGCAGTTGTTATCGAAATGTTGATGCCTAGTTATCGCAATACAAATCGCAGGCAAATATGAAGAGGCGATATTAGATACCTTTCGTACATCATGCACATCAACGTAATTTGTTCCTCTTGTTATTTCTTCAATTAACCACCCTTACCGGCAAAATGTATTTTTTCAAGTTTCATCAGTCTGAGTTTTCATATGTTTACTAGCAGGATCTATCCAAGTGACGACGTTTTATCTTCTAAAACAAAATTGACGTAAGGGTTCAAATTTGTTTGCTTAAAAAGTCTCAAAATCGTTGATTTTCATAGATGCTTCTTTTTTATCAACAGCAAAAAATATCACAAGGATTGTATTGGGAAAACTCCAAAATGTTCATGCCCGTTCCCAATTTGCATTTGCTTTCAACGTTTTTGGATAATAATGGTTCAAAGTCAGCCTTTTCAGCAGGTCACAATTAAAAAATATATCGCGACCATTTTTTTCTCGCTTGGCGAGACTTGGCTTTTAGAATTCGCATAATGAGGTCGTTAACAGGGTGTATGCCGTGTTTTCGATATAACAAGTCACATTTATATTTTTATTTGGTATCAGTAATATGCGTTTCTCAAAAGTATAATAACTTTCTACCAATAAAACAATGAACATTTAAACAAGTACTGATCAATACAAATTTACAATAAAAAATTGTATCAACTGCGTATGAGTGATTGGTTACTTTGTGGTTAATATTATTTCATCGAGGTAGTACATTGTACTCAGGAATACTTTACTTCATTATCGAAGAAGTATTATATACTATAATATTGATGTTTTATAAGATGATAATTTCGAAATAAATTAACATGGACAATATAACAACAAAACATATTCAAATAAGCACACAATCCTGATTATAGTTTGCTGGCTCCTTCCCGTTACAAATAATGTCATGGATTTTATGATTGAACTTCGTTTAATCATACGATAGAGGTGAGAGGAAGACTAACTTATTTACATGTAAAATATATCAGAATGCACTATTTCTTTTTTCCAGTCGCATTGTTTTTTATTAAGAAAAATGTATAAAATTTGCAAGTCCGAACAGCTTTTGTCTAGCTCCTTCCGTCCAAACAACAACCCGCGGGAATGATAAATCGACTATCAAGTGGGTTCATAATACTATTTAGTGTGATTACTACTCTAAAATAATTTATTGAAGATTTTCAAGCTAACTCAGCTTTCATTGCATTAAATAAAAATATTTATATTACACACGTGTAACTATTTTTGGTAGAAAATGTGATATTTGCCATCGTACAAATCATTTTCTGGTTATATTTAAAGCAAAACGTGTCCTCAAATCACGTGGAAGGCTATTTTCCGGCTTCTATATGTTGCCGATACTATGTAATCAACCTACAAACGAAGATTATCATACACATAATACTATGTTGCCCCTGTGCTTGCATGAAATTACACTGTGGACGATAGCGCATTGCATTGCATCGCATTCATAATAATGTTAAATAAAAGTAGTCTCACCTGCGCATGTCCGTGAAAAAATGAGTAATCAGCTTTGTGTAGTGATATATATTTTCTATTAAAACGAATAAGTGTGTTACACGCAGGGAAGCGACACGTATTTCCATGATAATTAATAACAACCAGGCGTTTAATAATAAAAGCTGCAGCCACTATCGTTAATTAAGTCAATGAATTCAATCATCAATCATCAAATACGTGAGGCAAATGAGCGAATGCTTTGAAATATCAATAGACGAAAAGATTGGATAACATTCCTTACGATTGGTTTAACAAACGCATCTAACTTGAACTTATTTCTCTGAAGTCCTATTTACAAAGAATTATTACAAGACTCCTTGTTGGTTTCTAAAGAAATTAATAAATGCCAATAAATCAATAAAGAAAAAAGGCATAAACATGATAAAATGTCTATTTGATAAAAAAGTAGTACACCCTATGTAGTGTATCTATTCATTTCAGATTCAATTAGTTCGAATGTTCTTCGAACAGTTATCTTAAATATAAATACAACTCATTTTAATTAAAGTACCACTTTTATTGTTCTTATTGTTCATTTCAATTAGTGGCATGTTTTTGATAATGTTTATTTTTTTTCATTACCAGGTTCCATGCCTGAGTAGAACAAATGTTTTTACACCTAAGTGTGAATTGAGCTTTTGATTTTCTTGTTATTACTTTTAAAGCATGTATCCAATAAAAAGTGCTTAATTTTCATGTTTTGTATGTATTTTCAATTTTGCACAATGTGTACATCGTTAAATTTCTATATTTTAACTGGGTTTATTTGGTATGGTTTTTAAAATAAAATGCAAGAGAACGTTGTCCTAAGTATTTTCAACTAAAATTTAAATTTGTTGACAATGCATATAATATTGGTATATTGATTATTAACTACAAGAGGGCATGAAAATTACAATATTTTGACTGAGTATTCGATTTTTCTTTAACAGTGTTTGGAGAATATCAGTCTTTTTATCTGGAAATCCGAGCGTGAGAAATTTAATCTTTAACAAAAATACGTGCTTTAATGAAATTGACTCAACAGTATTGCGTTATGAATACACTCTTAAATTTGAAGTCACCGTTGTTTGATGGGTTTTTAACTTTTTTTTACAAAAATTCATTTTTATAAGAAGTGCAGGTCCTTTAAAACGTTTAAATCAGTTCTGGAATCAGTGAACTGTCAAATGTGTTTCTCTAAATTAAATTTTATTTTTTTCTTTACAGATTCTCATTTTAGATCAAAATAGATAATTCAGCCCATATTGTTAAGATCTCATTTTTGGTGGCGCTATTCATGTATTGAAATCAATTATATGCATTTTGCATAAATTCATTTTTTGTATGTAAATTTAGCATGCATAAAGTTTATTTTTGGTCTCCTTTTCCTTATCCATTTGTCAAATGGTAAAAACAAGGCTAATGATTCTTAAAACCTGGCAACTTGATTTATATAAATATTGCCACAAATAATGTCCATTTGGCAATATATAAATTAACACTATTTAATGGTGATTAAACAGCGGTGAAGTTCATTAAAACGTTGTGTAGTGAGAAATTGTTTACAAAATTCACTCAAATTACGCTTATATAAGACATAAATTTAAGGTCAATTATATGAATTTTATTGCCTTAAACAACATTATTTATCAACATTCCTAACTTGTGTCACTGTTTAGGCATGGAAAAAAGAGATTAAAAGAGATTTTTTTTCCATGGTTTAGGGAACGAAGATTATCACACATGGCTTCATTGCCCTTGTGTTTTGTATGAATTAACACAATGCACGATAGCGCATTGCATTAACATGGGCATGTCTGTGAATAAATGAGTAATCAGCCATGTGAAGAGATGCATTTTTATATGGCGAAGAATTTGTGAATTACACGCAGGGAAATAACACATCTTCTTGATAATTAATCACAAACCAGGCGTTTGATATTGATCATGTTTATTGATTGTACTATGTAGTTTCTTTTATACCATAATATTATCAAAATAATATCATAATATAAAATAATTCAATAACTGATTAAAATGTAAAAGCATTCGTGATATAAACGAGTACTGTAGCCAAAAATTGACCACTTTGATACTTTCCCGTAAAAATCGTCTTCAAAGAATTGATAAATACTGATATACATCGGAGTTATGTAATATTATAAAAAACAACAACTAAATTTCAATCAATACGAAAATGATAATGATTTCCAAAGTTGTTAAGTGATTTTGTGTCAACTTGATGCATTTAGTTTAGTGTGAGAGTTCGTGTGGTCTAGTGGAATAACGCAGGACTCCTAATCAGTAGGTCGTGAGTTCGAGCCCCGCTACGGCCAACGGGTTATGTCCTTGGGCAAGACATTTAATCTCGTTTGCTTCGTCGACCCGAGCGATATTGGGGAGCTGTTATGGGAAACATTACAATCTAAGTGTGGATGTGCGCTTGGCCGGCGACTCCTAGTTGAAGCAAAATGATTGTGACGGTGACCTGACGGCAGCGTAATAATAGGCAGCAGCGCTCTGAGAACTTGTTAACAAGTTTAGTAGCGCTAAACAAAAGCACTCTATTATTATTATTATTTTAGTTTCAGGGGGTGAGTACATACCCTGTTACCTCGATCATAAGAACATGTTACCTTGATCATAAGAACCCATTCAAATCCAGACATGCCAAACAGTTACTGTTTTGGAAATACAAAATATGAAAGTACTTG
>JXSR01S005526.1:29212-40151 GCA_000969725.1 Ophiothrix spiculata | reverse complement strand
ACGCTTTAGGCAAAACTATATACGAAAACGTTTGTCCATATAGTAACTACAGGGGTCATATATATAATAGTTACAAATCATTTCTGATTTGTAAAATCGGTGAAAATATCAGGCACGTAAAGATTATTATATGTATACATATGAATTTAAACATTCATCATTTGCTGGTTGATTGAACTATAATAATCCTTAAACTTGATAATGTGAACTGATTGATTGAAATAAGGTTTCAATACACCGGGGAAGTAGTGACGTCATAATGTATGTTAATCACCCAACACGTGCATTTTGGACCCAAACAAACGGTGTGACCATTTTTGCCACACGTTAAGTGTATGGGGAAGAAAGTCCGACTCCGATTTTATACCATAACTTGTGTCTTAAAAAAAATAAGGGAGAACATTCCGGCCTATTAAGGTTCTGACAACAAGCCAGGACGGGACCCCTGTCGTTATTTTCGTTTTCCAACCGAGAAAAATCAGTCTGATTTGTATGTTTACGTACGCCTATTCTGTTAATACATATGATCAGTGGACATAATCATTGGTTTGGGTCCAGATCGCACGTGTTGGGCTAATTATCATAAATGTGACGTCACTTCTTCCCCGGCGTATTATTACCAGATTAGAAGATACCAAATGATTACAATTGATTAAACTGAATGCATCACTAGTTTAGTCAAGGGATGCATGTTTTCAGCATATTACCACAGTTTATTCAGCTACCGGCCAGTGCTAGCGGCTGCTGTTGTTTGCATGGCAATCACATTATGATTGCACTTCGCTACCAAAGAATGGGACTACGGGCTAATCAGATTACAATTCGTTCACAAAAACTGCTGACTTTTCTTTGTTTGAGATTAAACAATTCGTATTAGTTTTACGGTCAACTAGAAGGAAATCTGTAGGTCGGGCTGTAGGTAAGCTCTAGCTACTTAAACATGTTTTAACTCCTATCTAGCTTTCAAAATATAAGTCAAACGTATGCAAAACGAACACAACCGTATGGATAACGTATTGAACGTACGTCTAACGAACACATGACGAACAACGATGTATAAACAGAACAATAGTGGGATAAAGTACGTTAGGCTTAAACATTTTGCTCTATACGGTGATGTATGACGGAGCCTTACCTTACTTTAAATCATAAGCTATAAAAATTGCGATTGCCTACTTTTATTTTCAAAAGCAGTGTTAATTGATCAGATGTTCATTTCACTGCATACATAAACTGCGTTTATCTTTGTCTCATTTTGTAACTTTCTTACACGTTAGAAATTCAAATTATTCTTTATTCTTTTTCTTTACAGTTAAAATATTTTTTCAATGTTTTACTTTGGCATTACAATAGATGTTCGAAACTTTATCTAACCTTATAAAATACCGGTGTGATCGTAGTCCCCCTGAAATTGTAGTCCGCCTTCCATAGACCATAACGGAATAAAGTGTGAAACTAATATTGCTTGAGAGTAGTTAGCCTATACTTTACTGTACAACCCGGACAATAAGAACGTGGGACTTGCATTCCTGCTACACCTACCTGAACGAAATTTCAGTTTGTAAGATTTTCAGATTAAATTAAAGAGACGTTTTACAATAATCATCTTCAAAAAAATGATTATTTATCAACTGGTAACTTTGGAAATAGTGATAGTTTCTGTTGGTAATTCTTGTTGCTTAATGTGGCTGTCTACCTTTTAAATTTAAAATGGCTGTTTAGCTTCTAAATTCGCCTTTCTTTAAGCTCAGAGATCTGTACAAATCATCTAAGACTTCCTTTGGCATTAATATGTTATTTCCAGGATTATTTGGATCTTCAACTGACATAAACGTAGAATTTCTCTCATGAGGTTGACGTCGCTGCAATGATACATAAATCGGGTCACTTCCATCGCAACTAGTAAAACTGTTATCTCCTGCAGCAACTTCACTCGAAATCGACTGATACTTACAGCAGTACATGATGGTAGTTGCCAGAAATACAAACATGATAATCGTAGTGACTACACATGCAAGAGCCCAGTATAAGAGAGAAAATTGATCATCAGATTCACATGTCGTTTGGCAGTCGATAGCTTTTATAGATCCTTTATTTTGGTTTGGTTGTATTGTGCTGAGTCCGGATGAAATTTCAGTTATTTTGTTACCACCACTGGATATAACTGTTAAAGGACCGTATGTACATGATCGTTGTCTATCAGGAAATCCAGAACTCTTCATGTTGCAAATGCATACTATACGTTCATCAATTTTATCCAGTGTAAATGTTATTTTCGAAGAAATAGAATCTTCATTTTCAGACTTTATAACGTCAAAAAATATGTCGTTTTGTGAACAGCTCCATGTCAACATCACTGATGGATATCCTACCTCAGAAGTACATGTTAACACTATGTGTTCATTGCTTTGTAAAGTAAGCTTATCAGGATCAGCAGTACATGTTGGATTTGATTTACTTGGAAATGAGTATAATTCTACGTTGATAGAGTCACGAGATATTTCAGCGTAATTTCCGTGCAAATCTGAGTACACTTTACAAAGATAGTTCCCCTGATCAGTAGATAATATATCTACAACAGTCAGAAATAAAACCATTGATCCATCGGAGAAGGATCGCTTTGCTAAAAATCCGCGCTGACCTAGTGATGATTTAGAAACGTAATCCCCACGTAATGCTATCGGGTCTGTGCGGCCATTAGTTAGTACACGAAAGATATCAACTGTATGTCTATCTTGAATGTCCCAAATTTTACACTGAATCACCAAAATACTACCAATGGTTATAGGTTGGACTGGAGTAGTTAGCGCAACTCGCGTCTCAGCAGCGGTATTCATCCAATAAAAAGACACTGCAACAGCAATGAATATATTTTTCACAGCACACGCCATTTTGGTTTCACTGTTGTCGCATAGAAAATTTGTATTCAATCTGTACATGCAGTGTAAAGCAGACATCATTATTATACATTTTAACGTAAGTGTAGCAGTGTTTTAGCATAATGAACACTGAAATAAATATTCATGCCCCTTCTCTTGTTAGTGTTTTACATAATTGATTACATAAGTCGAGAGTGTGCGTTGAATCCTAGTCTAATTTAACATTTATTATACTACTGAATAATATATTTAAATATTGATACTGTCTGCCTAGTCTCCTATTCGCTGCTGCTATCATTCTCAACCATGCATTTAAATGATACTTACGACAAATATATACAAATTTTATTGTACAATTTTAATTGTTTAAAGAATATTTATCGATATCAAGATTATAAGATAATGAAAAAAAATCATCGCAAAATTTTCACATAGGCCTACAAGTGTTCAGACAAAACTATGATACTCATTCTATAAGAGTTGACTTGCAAAACGGCTTGTATTCGTTTTGCACTTTTTGATAAAAGGGCAAAAAACTGCAATGACATCAAATTGTGTTGCAAAATTCCTGATAATGATTTTAGTAATTCTGTACGATTATGTCTTTAAAAATAAAGTGTAATTTAGATAATTCATCAAATAGTTTCTTATTAATTGACTATTGATTTTTTCCCTGAAAATGGATGTAAGCCTTTTTGCAGGTAAACTCATCAAATTTCAACTTAGGAACCACCCATCTTCAAAATTTTTGCAAAATTTCTTTTTCAATTCTTAATTAGGCTATGATGTACTTTATAAATACAAAATTTCGACATCAGGTCATGTTTAATAAAAAAGGTTACCATATATGGGTATTATGCCCTTTTATTCAATTATATTTGGTTTTGGCTTCTATATGTACGAATTAAACAGATTTAGCCACTGATTATGTATGTCACAAGGAGTAAAAAATCAGGCAGATCTTTTTAGATCAGATAAAGTTTGTTCATTAAGGTCCTCCATACTCAAACATCTACTGAAAACCCCGTAACTTTTATTTTAGCTCTTTATTTTCAATGGTTATAAAATTCTTGATATCTTACAGCAGTAAGAGAGTATTTAAGAATAATTTATGCAAATCAAAAAAAAAAGAAAGAAAAAAAAAAGAAAAAGAAATTCCGACACAAGTAACAGCCAATTAGAGAAGTATGTATGATATTTGGTTAAAACATATATGTTAAAGGTCGTTTCATTTATGCTATCATTTGTATAGAGATGCTGATTTCTTTATCATGAAGAAAGCACAATATTTTCATTATTTCACAAAACATGTATTTGACCATTTTTTCTATCCGACATTTGTCATTGTGTAAATTAAATAATACGCCGTTGTGTAAAATATCAGATGTTATTGTTAAATTTATAAATATTGTACTAATCTTCACCTTGAGATCCATAAATTGAAAAGCGAACATGTGTTTATTTCACTTCCAGCTTAAAAATATGGGAAAAAACCCATTTTAGGATGTTTAATTTAGCGTAAGCTTTCCGTTTCCGTGAATATATCAAAGATACCCTGTATTATACCTGATACACAGTGAACCGTTTTTATTGATGTTGAAGAGTTTAATATATTGCTGAAAGATGTCTTATTATAGTGCATGTCTTATTTCCATTTAAGTGATAAATTTCTAGCATATTGTAAACATTTCTGTCCATGTTGTCAAATTAAGTAAATAGTATTGACATATGTATAAAACATATAGCTATAAAACATGTCAATGGAACTGTAAATCACGAACTGTTAAATCAATTCATGACTTCTCCCTTCTTCAACCTCAGCGATCTGTAAAACTCATCCATCACTTCCCTAGGCATCAGCACCTTATTTTCAGGATTATTTGGATCCTCAACTGACATAAACATCGAATCTCTTTCTTGAGGTAATTGACGCCTCTGCAGTGACACATAAATCGGCTCATTTCCATCGCAACTGGTAAAACTGTTGTCTACGCTAACCATATCATTTGAAACTGTTTGATATTTACAACAGTAATAAATGGTTGTTGAAAGAAAGATGAACATTAGGATTGTAGTTCCCACAGTTGCAGCAGCCCAGTACAATATAACATATGTATCTTCTGTTGTACAGGATGACTTACAATTATTTACACTGGTTTCCGACGGAACTTTGCTCACTTCCGGTTTGTTAATAATAGGTTGTTCTATTAAAATGTTTACATCTTCTATCTGTTTAACATGCAAAGGGCCATACGTACATGATCTCTCTCTATCGGGAAATTCGGAATTTGTCATTCTACAGACAAATACAGCCCCATTGTGGACATTATCTACGTTAATAATTAATTCTGATGTTACGAAATCTTCACCACTAATATCATACACATCAAAATGCACATTAATCTTAGAACAACTCCAGTTTAAATCAACTGCAGGATGGCCCTTTTCCGAGCGACATGTTACTGTAAGCTTTCCTTCTTTCAGTGTAGATTGTGCATCGGTGTCACTACTACATAACGGATATGGTTTGTTAGGAAATGAAAACATTTCTATCTCAAATGTATCACGGGTTATCTCTAGATGGTTTCCATGCAATTCGGAGTATACTTTGCATAAATAAGTTCCTTGATCTCTCTCAGATGTATATATTACTGTTAAAAATAAGACCATAGATCCATCAGAAAATGTCCGTTTAGCTATGAACCCTCTCTGATCAAAAGACGACTGACCTACGTAGTTCCCTCTAGTGTATAACGGTTGTGCGTCGCCATTTTCTGACACAAGTAAAAGATCAACCTTGTGGCCACCTTGTATTCCAAATACCTTGCACTGAATTGCTAAAACACTTCCGACAGTTACAGGATGACTTAGGGATGCAAGTTCAACTCGAGTTTCTCCCTCAATAAACAGCGAACAATGTAAAATAATCAGAATAAAAAAGACTGCATTTACAGCACACGCCATTTTGAATCAATCGTTTTCTAAATGTATACGTATGCATATGCTGCGCATCAGCGCAGCATTTAATTATTATAAATTGTATATTAATATTCATGAAACTCTTTATGGCAGGCAACTTTTAGCATAATATATCAACATTAACCGTTCTCGTGGTAAGACTAGTCGAGATAATGGCAGATATATTCGTTATGTTACACTTAGGAAACATCATTTAAATATTCTATTTACATAATACACAATGGCGCTTGGTAGCTTAGAATAAATTTTCTGGCGGCAAACATGATAATATTAAATTGGTAAACAAATTAGTTTCGCCATCACTGAACTCCAGACGTTAACATATTAAATAGATATGTGTAAGTCCTATTAACACTAAATCAAGAGGTTTTACTCAAAATAAAATATAAATACATGTAGATATGTATAACTAGTACCATTGTTTAAAGCTATACATGTATATATGCATTTCAAACCATTCACCTTTTATAAAATGAAATCATAACACTCTGCGTATAGTATTGGGTTTTCATTCATCGAAATGTTTATAGGAAAATATAATGCCATGGATCAAAAATAAGATTGCCTTCAATTTTTTTTTTTCAATTCAGTTCAATTAATTAGTATTCTGGTTCAAATTACCGTACCCTACAAAATTTGGGAGATTTGGGTTGGGTAGAGTACTATATAGTTGTAATAAGTAATGTCCAGTAATAAATTGTTTTCAATACCAAACTATTCCCATATCGCAATTAAAAAGACGAACGGGTTCGCTGAATTATATTTATCATAATTTTTTAGTTATAAGTTTGGAGGGTTAATTTTGAAGTTAACATAAATGCATATTCAGTATGCATGTTTCCCATTATCATGATTTTCTTTTAACTAACCATAATATAATATAACAACGGTGTGAGTGGTTGTAAAAAACTAATTTCTTGAATAACTTCTCTGTTGTGCCATACAAGAAGCTTCATTTCGTTTACAAAAATTGAAGCTGTTTCCTACGCTAATTATTTTATATATCACACTGTTTGAGTTGCTTTTTTTCTTACCATTTTTAGTTCTAAAGTATTCAAAATTCAAGAAAAATTAATCAATAATTCTTTATTCACGGTTCACGGTTCACGAGAATTTCCAATTCAATTTAAGCTTCTCCCTTCTTCAACCTCAGCGATCTGTAAAACTCATCCATCACTTCCCTAGGCATCAGCACCTTATTACCAGGATTATTTGGATCCTTAACTGACATATTTATTTATTTATTTATTTAATCTTTCTTTAGGCAGGGTAGCCCCTTCAATGATAAACACTGATTTCCAAGGAGGCCCTGCATACAATAGTGAATATAAACAATTTACATGGTAGTTGAACATAAAAACAACATAGTTTTGTACATGGTATACATTTGTACATGTATGAAGTAAACATGGTATAAGCATGGAAAAATCAAATAATATTTAAGAACATTTTATAACACAAAGTTGTTTCAATTGATTGACACTATAATCAGTAAGGTTACATCTAACTTCAACAGGGAGATTGTTCCATATTCTTACTGCACGAGAATTAAAAGTTCTATTTCCTGCACCAATATTCCATTTAGGTTCATAAAGACAGTTGCTACTTTGACTTCTAGTACCCTTAGAATGAATATTAGACATAAAAATGAACTGAGAAGAGAGATATTCAGGTGCTATACCTTTCATACATTTCAAAATCATAGTAACCATATGGTTGTACCACCTATCAGTAAGCTTGTTCCATTGTAGTGTATGCATCATATCATTTACTGGAGTTCTTATATCAGCCGATAGAATAATGCGTGCAAGTCTGTTCTGAAGTACTTGAAGTGAATTAAGAAGCTCATTAGAGGTATTGGTCCATACACAACAACAATAATCAAAGTTTGGCAAAACAAGAGCATTACCAAGCATAACAAGAATATCTTTAGGAACAAAGTATTTGGCACGTCTGATTACACCACATCGTTTAGAAATTTTTGAAGACATTTGATGTATATGTTCAGACCAAGTCAATAGTGGGTCAAAAGTGACACCGAGATACTTAAATTCATTAACACGTTCAATAACATTGTCATCATACTGAATAGTAACATCATTAAATTTATCAAGAGTATGATGTGTACCAAAGACCATGAGTTTTGTCTTTTTAATATTAAGAGTAAGTTTGTTATTATTAAACCACTTAGCGATACTACATAAGTTAGATTGTAATTTCTGTTGAAGAGTTATAGGATCATTAGCAGTACAAAGAAGTGTTGTGTCATCTGCATACATGACACATTTACAATTAACATTATTTGGCAAGCTGTTTACAAATATAATAAAAAGAAGAGGTCCTAGAATTGACCCTGTGGTATTCCAATACCAATATGTTTAAACTCAGAGAGTGTAGAATTAATATTTACAGCTTGAGTTCTATTGCTCAAGTACGATTCAAACCATTTTAGTTCATTACCTTTAATACCATAATGATTCAGTTTGTCAATGAGAATAGAGTGATTTACACAATCAAAAGCTTTCTTAAGATCTAAAAATATAGCCCCTGTGGCATGACCATTATCCATGTTTTTCAAAATAAAATCTTGAACATCTAATAAAGTAGTAGATGTTGAGTGATTGGTGCGAAAACCAGACTGATCATTTGAGAGCAAATTCATATCGTCAAGAAAAGAATATAATTGGTTGTGAACAGATCGTTCAATAATTTTAGAAATAAGTGGTAGAACATCGAATCTCTTTCTTGAGGTAATTGACGCCTCTGCAGTGACACATAAATCGGCTCATTTCCATCGCAACTGGTAAAGCTATTGTCTACGCTAACCATATCACTTGAAACTGTTTGATATTTACAACAGTAATAAATGGTTGTTAAAAGAAAGATGAACATTAAGATCGTAGTTCCCACAGTTGCGGCAGCCCAGTACAATATAACATATGTATCTTCTGTTGTACAGGACGACTTACAATTATTTACATTGTTTCCCGACGGAACTTTGCTCACTTTCGGTTTGTTAATAATAGGTTGATCTATTAAAATGTTTTTATCTTCTATATTCTGTTTAACGTGCAAAGGGCCATACGTACATGATCTCTCCCTATCGGGAAATTCGAATACAGCACGGGAAATTCGGAATTTGTCATTCTACAGACAAATACAACCCCGTTGTTGGCTTTATCAACGTCAATTATCAATTCTGATGTTACGAAATCTTCACCACTAATATCATACACATCAAAATGCACATCATTCTTAGAACAACTCCAATTTAAATCAACTGCAGGATGTCCTTTTTCAGAGCGGCATGTTAATGTAAGCTTTCCTTCTTTCAGTGTAGATTGTACATCGGTATCACTACTACATAAAGGATATGGCTTGTTAGGAAATGAAAACATTTCTATCTCAAATGTATCACGGGATATCTCTAGATGGTTTCCATGCAATTCGGAGTATACTTTACATAAATATGTTCCTTGATCTCCTGCAGATGTATCTATTACTGTTAAAAATAAGACCATAGATCCATCAGAAAATGTGCGTTTAGCTATGAATCCCCTCTGATCAAAAGACGACTGACCTACGTAGTTTCCGTTATATATCCGTGCTGTATTACCGTTCTCTAACACACGTAACAGATCAACCTTGTGTACATCTTTTATGTCAAACACCTTGCACTGAATCGCCAAAATGCTACCAACAGTTACAGGATGAACAAGAGATGTAAGTTCAACTCGAGTTTCTGCTTCAATAAACAGCAAAGAATGAGAAATAATGAGGGTGAAAAAGACTGCATTTACAGCACACGCCATTTTGAATCATTCGTTTTCTATTTAAATGTATACGTATGCATATGCTATGCTTCAGCGCAGCATTTAATTATTATAAATTGTATATTAATATTCATGAAACTCTTTATGACAGTGAATTTTTTAGCATAATTCATCAACATTTACCGGTCTCGTGATAAGACTAGTCGAGATAATGGCAGATATATTCGTTATGTTACACTTGGAAAAAACATTCAAGCATTCTTTTTACATCATACACAATGGCGCTTGGTAAATTAGTATAAATTATCTGGCGGCAAAAGATAGTCTCCTCTTCGCAAATGTATATACAGTAATATTGAATTGGTAAAAATTACTTACGCCATCACTGAACTCCAGAAGTTAACATATTAAATAAACATGTGCAAGTCTATTAACCATGTTAACAGTTAATCAAAAAGTATTTCAAATAAAATGTTAATAAATTATGTATAACAAGTATCATTGTTTAAAGCAATATATACATTTCAAATAGTTCACCTTTTAAATAATGAAATTTAAACACTCTGCGTGTTGCATTGTGTTGTAATTTCATCAAAATGTTCATAGGAAAAATATAATATCATGGATTAAAAATACGATTGCCTTCAAAATTGTATTTCAATTCAGTTCAATTGATAGATATTCCGGCTAAAATCACTGTCCCAACTAAATTGGGGCGATTTTGGTTGGGTACAGTACTACATAGATGTAATAAGTACTGTCCAGTAATAAATTGGTTTCAAGTAAAAAACAAAACAAATGAAACATCAATGCCAAACTGTTTCGCTGTCAAAATTAAAAAGACAAAAGGGCTCGCTGAATCATGATTTCAAAGTTACAAATAGTTTTGAAGTTAACAAAAATGTATACTCAGTATGCATGTTTCCAATTATCATTATTATCTTTTAACTAACCATAGTAACATATTGCATACAACGGTATGGGTGGTTGTAAGGAACTAATTTCTTGAATAGCTTCTCTGTTGTGTCACACAAGTAGCTTTATTTCGTTTACAAAAGTTTAAGCTGTTTCCTACGCTAATTATTCATATATCACACCGTTTGAGTTGGGGTTTTTTTCTTACCAATTTTAGTTCTAAAGTATTCAAAAATCAAGAAAAATTAATCACTAATTCTTTATTCACGGTTCACGAGAATTTCCAATTCAATTCAAGCTTCTCCCTTCTTCAACCTCAGCGATCTGTAAAACTCATCCATCACTTCCCTAGGCATCAGCACCTTATTTCCAGGATTATTTGGATCCTCAACT
>JXSR01S005526.1:12707-27728 GCA_000969725.1 Ophiothrix spiculata | reverse complement strand
AAGCTTTTTTATTATTTAATTCATTGGTAGAAATCTGCCGTTCTTGAAAATTGGAGAAAAACACAATCCTGCGCCTGATGCTATAATTAAGACTTTAAATTTAACTAAACAAAATGTGTTTCCTCTGTCACTTAAGTATTTAAAATGTAAAAATAAAATGTAAATGTATGGTTAGATGTTCGATAACAATTCAATAATCTGATTTTTTACTTTATTGTTTTAAGTGAAAATACCGTATACTATTTACATGCACACATTCCTATTCAAAAACAACGTGATTTGCATAGGAATGTGTACTTTTATTATTTGCAGGAAATGTCAAGTTTTAAAATTTTCATATTATAAACTTTCATAACAATATCATATATAAATAAATATATCAAATGTGAGGCAACAATAATTATGATTAAAAAGTCACCCTACTGAAAATTAAAACTTTTCTCATTTTGATTAGCTGTGACAACTTCAGACACTTTTAGGAGAATTTGCATCTAAAAACGAAAAAATGGCCTATCCAACCAATGTTCAATTTCATGACTTATTGAAGTGAAATTTTTATATACATAAATGTTTGTCGAAAAATTACCAAAACGAAGTTCAATAGATTTAAATAACGCCAATTTTGATATACATTTAAAAATACAACATTTGTCTTAAAGCTCCCGCGCATGTTTAGTGCGCGTGATATTTTTTTTTTATTTTTAGAAACAACAAAAAGTCCCAAATGTTTAACAGTATCCCTGATGAAATATGATTTCTGGCAATCTAATCTAATCAATTTAATCCCGTGTGTATTTTAATTGATATCTTCAACGGTACAAGATACAGAAAAGTCATTTATATTTTGGTTTATATGTTGGACAATATATAACAGCATAGGCCTTCTATAAAAGAAAATGCTTCTCTGAACGGCATAGTATATCCTTCACAGGAAATTGTAGAACTTCTTAGACCTGACGTCATTAGACTTTCTGACCTCAATGAGAAGTTCTGAATAGAAGTACTCACTGAGAAATTCGATATTATCATATACGTGTATATCTTGGAGACTTAACATGAATTTCTGTAGTCTTGTATTTTGATATGAATTAGAATTGGATACTTGCATGTGAACATATTTAAATTCACATTTAACCGGATCAAGTTGGTAAGAATTTCTTACTTTCGTGAGAAAATCGGGCAACGCTTTGCATTAGCAATCGTCTGCACTACTGTTAAAAATATCTAGTCGTATCTAACAAAAAGTTACGACCGTTCGTAAGTATTGCAAACCGTTCGTAAGTACTAAAATTTTATCGTAAAGTTACAAACAACCGAAAGTTTTTTTCACGAAAGACTTACGATTAATGCATTCGTAAAAATCTCGTAAGTCTACGATCAACTTTTAGTCATCGTAAGCATTGTACATATTATCGCATATTTGAAATTTATTAAAATCATGGTTTATTTCGCGACAAAATGAATTAAATAGTATAATAGATGAAATTGGCTATCTGTTTGCGTTGTACAGTATAAATAACACGAGAGCTCTTTAAAGAGAGTGATTGTTGTTTGATAATTACGCACATTTCGAGAACCTTTGAACGTTCGTATCTCTTTGTGAAATATGCCTAGCATCAATTACGGCATTACAGGCTTGACATTAAATATGGAAATACATTTTTTCTGTTGATTTCCATCTTTAATAATAATCCGCTATACCTCAGTATATGACAACTTCAGGAAAGTGCGTTTCTTCATTTTTGTAACTATACATGTAACCTTTAAACCAAGACCCCTTTGGTGCATTTCTTGGTAACACAGAGACAATGGGTAACATGAAAGCACAAAAAAGCCTGACAAAATTGTGCCCAAACTCGTGCACAATAATACGGAATTAAAGCAATACTATAAGATTTTGATTAAAATGGTTTTAAGTAAAAACAGAATAAAATGAAGGAATGAGCCAACTAGGAGCGTTTTCAATAATTTGTATTTTGTCAAGGAACTGTTTTGCCGCCGAAAATGGATAAAAAGCTCATGCATGCTTTCCTATTCTAATACACGTGGAATTAAATTCGGGATCCCGTATCTAATTGAGCGAATGGCCATAACAAAGAAGTATCATATGTGACCTTCCAGCCCGTATGAGCAGTAAATGCCAGAAACTTCATTTTGCGCTACAGGTGAAACTACATGTCAAGGTCATAATTTGCGAAATCTATTTTATGACAGATTCACAATCCTAGTGATTACTATAAAATATCAGCAAAGTTTCATTTCAAGAAAATGATAGGAAATGTGAAATAAATTGGTATATTCTTAAGACAATCAACAGAAAATATAGGGCTTACTAAACTTTGGAACGCGTTTATCTCAGTTATACGTTTTACTCCCTGACAACCTTTGACGGACCATAACTTGACTTCTGGAAATCGTGTGAAGTTCATTAAGGTGTCATTTTAATCATTAAAGCATGGTCTTTGCGAATAATTAAAAAAGTGAAAATGACAAAAGCTGGCATTTACTGCTGGTTTGGGCTGGACGGTCACATATTGTAGACAAATCATTTGAAGGGTATCATTATCTACCCAACACAAACCCCAAAAGCTATAAAAATCAAAATTGATGGGTGACAGGGGCTCTTAATGTTTAGCACTTTATAGTATTGCTGTATGTTAATTAAATTTACCAAAGTTTCTTCTATGCATTACCTGGACGCGTGAAATTTTACAGTGTTGTTTTGCATATTGTTGGTTATAAATTATGACAAGTCACGGACTAAAGGCATCTTCGGAAATAATTTTGTGCTCCACTATGACAACGCTCACCACCGTCGTGCTCGTACAATCTGGACTTTCCTGGAAGATCCGGGTGTCGAGTTCTTGCCTTGACCAGTAAGATCTTCGAATATTTATCCTATTGAAAATATCTGGGTAAGAAATACGTTGGATTAACAGCAAAATATATTAACCCAACGAGGTGATTGAATTTTGTTGGGTGGTGTTTGGTGCTTTGGCTGAGATACCCCAAAGAACCCTCCAACCACAAATGGAAAGCATGCCATGAAGAGGCATGACTTATCACTAGCATTGTGTTAATCAATCCTGTAAACTTTCACATCTCTAGGTAACATAAGGAAATGTGACAAATTCAGTTTCCTCAGTTTAATATTACTGTGCAATTGTATTTTTGAGTTATTTGTACCTTCAAGTTTCCCCTTGTCTCTGTGTCACTTCAGTGAGCTTTAAAGTGCCCTTGGTTTGAAGTTTATAAGTGAAGTTACGAACATGAGAAAGTACACGTGTTTAAAATTGGTACATACTTAGATATAGCGGGTTATTCAAGATGGAAACTAACAGAAAAATACATTCCATATTTAATGTCAAGCCTGTATATGCGATGATTATTCGTATCTTGTTCGTAGCTCTGGTTACTTTTATAACCTTTTTTAAATGGATCTTACGATCATTCGTAGCCATGATCGTTTTTTATACTTACGATTGTACTTACGAATAGAACTTAAGATCACCTTTGGTAAATACACCCCTTTACTTATAATTTTCTTTTTATGAACAATATAATTGCTTGCAAGAAGACACTGCAGACGTTTTCTGATTATGAAAATAGTATAATCCTATTCAATGCATTTATGTTTACGCACAGTCTGTATAGCACACAAATAACAAACACGAACATTCTTTACATTTATCCTTTTGATTTTATTTATGAAAAATATCTAGATATTGCTACAACAAGAATGAAGATATAACAGGTACAATATTGAATACATTTCTATAAGAAAAAAATAATATAATCTTTACTATGACGAGGCCGTTTTAATGTACTCGTACAAGTTCATTTAATATATGATGACTCACCCCGAAAAGGGGGACTTTGCGACAGAACACTTTTCAAGAAACTAGTGAAAATAGGCGGCTTAAACTTAAGAAAATGATACCAATTTCCAGCAGATTATCTGTTGTACAATTTGATCGCCTTGATCAGTTTAACAAGTAAGGTGTCATTTTAAAGCTTAGAAAATGAAATGATAAAATCAAAATTGATATCACCTGCAAATTCCCCCCTTTCAGGTGAGCCATCGCATATTTATCTTGCAATGTGTACAAGGTAATGGCAGTGGTAACTAAGACTATAATTTACTTATGTGTTTTCGTATTCGGGCAGTGACAAGAAGAAACAAACACCTATTATTCGACACCATGTATGAAAAATACAAAAACAATTGTACAAGCAATAACAATCGACATTGAGTAGATAGACATACAATCTCTTGTAACTCAGCTGAATGTAATTCAAAATGTATATATAATATATGTACAAAGTCCTTGAAAATTCAAGTATATAGTATGAAACATACACCAACAGTTTTAGTTCATTTGTTATTTGCATTCTTCATGCTCAAAACTTTTAAATAATCAAATGATATGTGTGCTCCGACGAAATGAGCGGAAAGTCGGTAATGAAGATTTTGAATAAATGGACTCTTAATTAAAAACATGGTGGTAACGTCATTTTGCACTTTTCATGTAAAACGTATTCATGCATAGAATATATATCTAGAATTCCAAAAGTTAAATATGTCTGGAAGTAGTGTAATTATTGACGGATTATTGATCACATTTCCTATTCTAAAACATTATGATCTCGATTATTAAAACTCGATTTGGGGATAATTATTATTGCTAGATATTCTGTTTTCAATTTCGATTTTTAAATGAAATATATTGTGTGAAGTATGATATTGCATATGAGAACATTCACAATATGTAATAAAATCAATTCTAAAATTCGTGTCTTTCCGCTTGTGTCGTCGGAGTATCCTTCATATGACAAACTCACCCTTCGCAATTTCAATTAGGTGACAATTTAAAGCAGTTCAAATTTATATAAAAAACAATTGGCAGTATTTGGGCTTTATAATGCCTGGTTTATAATCGTGGTTTTATTAACAAAAATGAACCAATGACAGATGATCATATGACAGTAAAAAACAAATCCCATTATTTTTAGCTGCCAAATGTTTTTATATAGTTCGAAAAGGGTAATATGGAATTTGATTTGATTTAATTTAATTTAATTGCATGAAAAACCAAAATTAGCCTCCTCTCCCGTCACCTTTTATTCCTAGGATCATAATGCGTACTCATAACTAACGATATACAACTCATTTTTGATATTTGCAAATTCATTAGTAATGTATTTGCAACAGGCATCGTGCACTACAAACCATCTACATTTACCTTCCCTCCATATAATAGACAATATCACAGATTCAATTGGGCTATTCCAGAAATTAACTGTACACTCCCTAAAGAAGGCATCCATATTTTTTCTGGAAAAATTGGGAATTCCAGGTTTGATATTTTCATGCCTTCTTTATGGGTACGTTCCATCTTAAGACAGAAAATTGGGAATTCCCGTGCCTTCTTTACCCATTTGATCAAAAAATTGTGAAATTTTTGGAATATGCACTAAATTGGCGAAAATATTTCGGAATTTCCATGCCTTCTTTACCATCATGGAGAAAGAAAAAACGTTGATTTATTTTGGGATTTCCCACTGAGAAATTCATGCAAAATATTTGGGAATCCCATATCTTCTTTAGGGGGTGTACCATTAATTTCTAGAATAGCCCATTAGATATACTTAATTGATCTAATCATTATACAATGAATTGATATATGTAATAACTTGAACATTAAAGATATATACAATAACATTTTAATGTATATGATATTAACCAACATATTTTAAAACATACGAGCGATATTTGTATTCTAAAAAATCGTTTTGATCAAGAACAAGTGCCTTCGTATATAAAATATATTTCTTTGACTGTAACAGTTAAAAGTATTTAAAACGCCGTAAAAACATAAACCATTTGAAAAATATATTCTTATCGCCATTTTTAAAGAAAACGATATTCTCGACGAACAGTAGCCTTAACCATTATTTCAATCCTAGATGGTTCAATAGAAATGACGCATTCAAATCATAGCGGGAATACTTTCATATCAATAATCCATATCTTTAGGAGGCATGCCGAGATTTAAAAAAATTTAGTTTTGAATTCTAATGAAAATCATTAGAGTATAAGATTTTACTAAAGTTCCCGTTTCATCGAATGGTAAATCCGCTTTGCTTTTGTTAGTTATTCACTATTTACTTTATTATAATTAAGATAAGATATCAAGAGAAATCTGTAAAAAATCATTAACTACCTCTCTCGGTACTAGCACTTTATCATTTCCATATTATTATTTGCATCTTCAACTGAATGTACAACAAGTTTCTATCAGGTTCATGACGCCTTAAAAGGGTTGCTCATGCTCAAAAATTCCACAGAATCATTAATTTATACCTACTGAATAGTGTAAGCACATTTAAAAGTCAGAAATCTACAGATAATTCTTTTTAAACATGAGTTAATTAAACCCACAGTTTTAAATTGAGTTGCTTCCATCACAATTGGTAAAAATGTTAATTGTCTCAATGACCTCATAAGAAATGTGAAATACTTATAACATTAAACAAATCAGAGATGTCCGAAAAAATTCAACAAAACTGATACCGATCAAAACCACTGCCAAGTACAATAACGGGTTTAAATTCATAGATAGTTCATAATTTGTCCTAATGCCTGGAACCTTTCTTTTTCAAACTCAACGATCTATAAAAATCATCAACTACCTCTCTCGGAACTAGCACTTTATTTCCAGGATTATTTGGATCTTCAACTGACATGTACAACGAGCCTCTATCTGGATCTTGGCGTCTCTGTAATGACACGTAAATTGGTTCACTGCCGTCGCTACTGGTAAAACTGTTTACTGTCTCTATGATTTCTTCAGAAATGGAGTAATATTTATAACAATAAATGATCATGGTTGTAAGAAATAAAAACATCAAAATTGTGGTACCGACCATAGCCACTGCCAAGTACATGAAAGTGTATTCATCCTCCTGTTCACATGATGTGCCACACATTTCGTCCTTTAACACATCTGATTCTTCATAATTTTGTTTATTTTTACTTTCTCCATTCTGGTGATTTTTACTAGAGGTTATTTTCAAAGGTCCAATTGTACATGACCTAACTCTATCATAGAATCCAGTACTTGTCAGTCTGCATTCAAATACAGCTCCATTATATAACTTGTCAACTGTGAAGGATGCTGTTGAAGAAACCATATTTCCGTCAGATGATTCATGTGTAGTAAAATGAACATCAGAATTGACACACATCCAGTTTAATTTAACAACTGGAAATCCTTTTTCAGATGTACAAGTAAATACAAATCTTTCACCTGTAGTTGCCTTTAAATTTTCATGTGTGTTATAGCATGAAGGGTATGGTTTGCTTGGAAAATAATTAATCTTCACTGCCAACATATCATGTGCTATATCAGTATATACGCCTCGTATTAATGAATATACTTTGCATAAATATTCACCTTCATCACTTGAATGTACATCTAGCACAGTTAAAATTATTATATTGGATCTTCCGGGAAATGTTCGTTTTGCTAGAAATCCACGCTGACCAAGAGATGATCGTGCATTGTATTCCTCTGCTAAAGTCAATTCTTCCGTATCTCCATTCATTAACACACGATATAGGTTGACTCTATACGCATCCTGCATATTCCATACCTCACATTCTATCGCTAAAATTCCTCCTGCATGCACTGGATAAACTGGTGATGTGACTTCAACTCTAGTCTGTGCACAGTTTGAACACAAATAGAAGCAGCTTAAGACAAAGAAAACGGCACAAAGATTTTGTAACGCCATATTGACGTAGTCTGTGCAGTGTACATACTAGTGCGAGGTTGTCGTTCTATGATAAATATATAATTTTGAATTATCAAGATCTCTGACATAGCTGATACATATGCATTATTATTGTCATCAAACTTGACCTCATTAATATCAATTTGAATCATCTAGGAATACGTATTGTAATTAGTCGAGATATAGATTCCTAACGTTCATTTAATTATCATAATAAAGCGAAGCGACATTTGCATTTGTAATATTTAACATATGCTAATTTGTAATTGACAATTGTTCATCGCTTGATGGCGTGCATTCATAAAAACATCAGTCTCATATTCCGAACAATGGCTCATGTTACGATTACATTTAATACATTTACAAGTAAAAGTGCTTCATATGTTATACATGAAGAAACCGCTTGTCAAACTTGAATGGCTGTTAAGCAATATCTATGAATGTTGTCACAAAGAAATAGAAGAAAAATAATTATTAATTTTGAGATTTTAAAGATTTATTTACATATAAAAACTACTTAATGACATTCTTACAGCTGTCGTATACCTCATGCAAACACCAGCGTATTGTGGTATTTAATCAATTTTAGGGAAAACATTAATATGATGTTAAAAATCATAATTTTGCATGTTTTTTAATTGAATATGAAATTTAATAATAAAATTATAAGATAAAGACACAATGATGGAATATATTATTTCCATCGTAAACGATTATGAAATATCAAAACAATTCTAACGTTTAAGCATGATTGTTTGGTTCTTTTTCTCAAACTTTCTAAAAACCTGGATTTTTAAAATAGTTGTAAGCATCAATATTTGTCATAATTTATATTATCACCAACTTTCACAATATCTGGAGTTCATTGTTAATATTTAACATACCAAATGTAAATTGTCTACAATAGAATGTTGAAAATATGTCAACAGCACTTTCAAATGCAATTTAAACAGTAAATACTATACATGACTATTTGTCATCATTTATTGTGCTATACCCTATAATCTTGATCATAAGAACCCCCTTCAGCTCCACTTCAAATCCTGATGTGGTGAAAAATTACAATGGTCCTCCTGTTAACTTGTTATATTTTATTTACCAGATCAGCAAGTATTTTAATATTTTGAGTTTCCAAAAAAGTAATTGTTTGCCATGTCTGGATTTGAATGTGTTCTTATGATCAAGGTAACATGTTCTTATGATCGAGGTAACAGGGTATTTACCCCTTTGGAGATATGTAAATGAAATTGGGTTGTCCTCTTCGCAACCATTTTCCACTTTTTTTATCATCCTCCAGTCTGAATTTGTATCTTCCTTTTCATTCATATTTCTTTACTTTTGTTGTGTTGATGCTTGTAATACAAGTATGTGTGAATAAAGAATGAAGTGCATAAATTAATAACTTCATCAATAAGGAAACATTCAACTTAGTCTTGTCGCGCTCACTGTTAAATCATTTTCCAGATAATAAATACATTTCTTAATGTCTACATCCCTTCTTTTTCAAACTCAGCGATCTATAAAAGTCGTCCACCACTTCCCTTGGTACTAACACTTTATTTCCAGGATAATTGGGATCTTCAACTGACATGTACAACGAACTTCTGTCCGCTTCATGACGCCTTTGCAATGATACATAAATCGGTTCACTTCCATCACTGCTGGTAAAACTGTTTCCTGTCTCTATAACCTCTTCAGAAATGGAGAAATACTTATAACAGTAAATAATCATAGTTGTTAAGAATACAAACATCAAGAGTGTGGTACCGACCATAGCCGCTGCAAGGTACATGAAATTGTATTCATTATCCTCTGTGCATGATGTGCCACAAATGCTATCCTTAAATACATTCTCATCTTTATAATTTTCATTAGTTTTACCATTGGATTGACCAACCAGTCCATTTTGATGATTTTTAACCGACTTAATTTTCAAGGGTCCGATTGTACATGATCTAACTCTATCAGAAAATCCAGAACTTGTCATGCTGCATTTGAATATAGCTCCATTGCACATCTCATCAACCGTTATTGATGCTGTTGATGTAATCATATCTCCATCTGATGATTCATGAACAGTAAAATGTACATCAGTATTAACACTCATCCAGTTTAGTTCCACAACTGGAAATCCCCTTTTCGATGTACAAGTGAATATAAGTCTTTCACCCTTCGTCGCCATTAATTTATTGGGTATGCTATAACAAATAGGATGAGGTTTGTTCGGAAAAGAATGTAATTCTACTAATATCGCATCTTGTGCTATATCAGTGTATGTTCCACGAACCATCGAATGTACCTTGCATAAATATTCTCCCTTGTCACTTGGAACCACATCCACCACTGTTAACATGATGATATTAGAAGCACCAGGAAAATTCCGTTTGGCAAGAAATCCGCGCTGGCCAAGAGATGATCGGCTTTCATATTCCCCCATTGTTGTCAGTTCCTCCGTATCGCCATTTATTAACACACGGTACAGATTCACTCTATACGCATCCTGCATATCCCATACCTCACATTGAATCACTACAATCCCACCTAGAGACACTGAATAAACCGGCGATGTCACCTCTACCCGAGTCTGTGCACTTTCTGAACAATAAAAGATGCAGCTTATAATAAAGATCACAAAATAAAAGCAATGTAACGCCATATTCATGCCGCTTTGTGCTGTGTAAATTACAATCCTCAGTGTGATGTATTTTTTAAATAAATTATGCTGATTTTGAATCTATATTTGAGAAACATACTAATACATATACATTATATTCATCATTGAATCAGACCTCATTAATACTAATTATATCCATCTAGGAATACATTTAAATGAGTCGAGATACTACTTCCTAGCGATATCGCTGTAATTGTAAATACACAGTGATATTATTTAAGCGTATTTTATGCTAATTTATAAATGATGTACGATGTATATAAATCTTTCAACGTTTGATGGCGCACAAGCGGAAAACCAAACGGTCTGGATACAACCATTTTTTTTTTCGCAAAAGTAAAATTATATGCCTAAGTTCCAGAAAGTAATAAATCAATTTTTAATACAAAATATTACTAGTATCAAGATAATAAATATCAGTCTTTTAACCACAATTCAAATACAGATACGCCTATACAAATAATACATTTTTATCTAAAAACTGAAACTGGCTCCAAACTATAATCAATGTCTATTAAAAAGCTCTAAAAAGTGTATGTAATATCGGATAATTTCTTCTTGAACAATCAATATAAATACGATAATGAAAAAATAACTAATTTTTTTATATAATCTCATTGACCTAACATTGATGACATGTTATAAAACACGCACGACATTCTCAAATAAAATATTGTACAAATTTATATGAATAATTAAAGCTTTATTGTGACTTATTTATTTCCAAATTAAATGTAATTTATATCTTAATTACAATATTTCATCATTATGCTATTACCGGGTGTCCCAATAAAAATTACATTAGCTATTAGATAAAAACATATTCTATATTTGAACAAATGTGGTATTATTTTTCATAAAATAAATATTGAAACCTCTTCTAAAACCTCTTATGTTTGTGTTATGCAACTAAGGAATATCTTCATTCCATGCAATCACAAATAGTTGTACGTCAGAATCAAAATGTAACGTGAAAGGTAAAGAATGCTGTAATAATCACTTAACTTTTCAGTTGGTTTATAATAGTTAAACTACAAAACTTATTTATGTTAAAATATGTAGGTATTGCAAAACGACGGAAATAAGTTGAAAAGGAAAAACGTATAAAAGTGTTGACTTTTCTACACGTTTATGGCATAGCCTCTTTGTACATCTAAAAAGTACAATGAGGTGATATGAAAATCTTATGAGAAAAAATATTCCAACAAGAAATGCAATATACTATCCTCAGACTAAAAAAATCAACAATAATTTTCAATAATGTCTAGTTACATTTCTCAATCTGTTTCAGTTACTAGTTTTTCAAATGATACATTTCTACATATAACCCTGTTTTTGGAACAGTTGGGATTTATACCCTTATTTTTAACTTTCGATAAAGTAATGAATTGCTGTAAGATAAAAATATCTTGAAAAAAATTAAAAAAGAGCAAACCTACAGTTTTAAAACAATTATATTGTAACGGTTGCATTCTGATTTTTTTTTTAATTTTTGTTAATGTCTAGATCCTTTCTTTTTCAAACTCAGTGATCTGTAAAAATCATCAACTACCTCTCTCGGTACTAGCACTTTATTCCCAGGATTATTTGGATCCTCAACTGACATGTACAACGAGCTTCTATCTGGTTCATGGCGCCTTTGTAATGACACATAAATCGGTTCGCTTCCATCAGTACTGGTAAAACTGTTTCCTGTTTCTACAACTTCTTCAGAAATGGTGAAATATTTATAACAATAAATGATCATCGTTGTTAGAAATAACAACATTAATATCGTGATACCGACCATCGCCACTCCCAAGTACATTAAAGTGTACTGATCTTCCTGTGTACATGATGTGCCACATATTTCATCTTTTAATGTCTCGAAATCTTTATAATTTTCCTTGGTTTTATCATTGGTTTGAACAGCATTCTGTTTACCTTTGCTTGGAGTTATTTTCAATGGTCCAAGTGTACAGGATCTAGCTCTATCGAAAAATCCAGCACTTGTCAATCTGCATTCAAATATTGCTCCATTATACGTCTCATCTACTGTTAAAGATATTGTCGAAATAACCATGTCTTCTTCAGATGTTTCATGAGTAGTAAAATAAACATCAGCGTTAACATTGATCCAGTTTAGTTCAGCAGCTGGAAATCCCTTTTCAGATGAACAAGTAAATACAAGCCTTTCACCCAATCTTGCTGTTAATTTATTTGGTGTGATATAACATGTTGGATACGGTTTACTCGGAAAGAAATGTACATCCACGGACATTATATCTTTTGCTATATCATTATGTTCTCCTCGAACCAATGAATACACTTTGCACAAGTATTCGCCTCCCTCATTTGCACGTACATCCAACACAGTCAAAATGATTATATTAGATCTTCCAGGAAATGTTCGTTTTGCGAGAAATCCTCGCTGACCAAGAGATGACCGCGTATTGTATTCTTCCAGTACAGTCAGTTCCTCTGTATCGCCATTCATTAACACACGGTACATATTTACTCTATATGCATCTTGCATATTCCATACTTCACATTGTATCGCTAAAATACCTCCGACTGATACTGGATAAACCGGCGATGTGACTTCAACCCTAGTCTGTGCACATTTTGAACACAAAGAGAAGCTGCTTAAGACAAAGAAAACGCCATATAGATTCTGTAACGCCATGTTGTACTTGTCTGTGCAGTGTACATATAAATGCAGCGATTGTCGTTCTATGATAAATTACTAATTTTGAATTATCAGGATACATATGCATCATGATTACCCTTAAACCTGAACTCATTAATATAAATTTGAACCATCTAGGAAAACATTTGTAATAAGTCGAGATATAAATTCCAAACATTAATATCATATATATATAATCATAATAAGCGTCATTTGAATTTGTAATGCTTAATTTATGCTAATTCATAAATAAAAAAATTTCATCGCCAGATGGCGTGCATTCAAAAAATAAGCAGTCGCATATTACAATCACTGACTACGGTTTTGAATGAATAACACTTACAAATGAAAGTCTGATATTCATAAATATTAAATTCGTATGAAAGAAAAAGCGACTCTATATAGTGAACGTCTTAACGAACCATTTTATAAAACAATAATATTATGTTTTGCGGTAGTATAGAGTATTGTGGTTGTGATACAGTTTTTACCATTCTAGAAACTAAGCAATCCATTTTTCTCTTTGGTACTTGATTAATGTAAATCATATGGACATTTTACCAATCTATCATACATAATCGTATCAGAAGTTTTATTTCATTTATGCTCAAAAGGAGAGTAATAACGCAGCATACAATAAGGATATTTTATATACAGTCTTAAGGTGCTATTATGTTGAACTATTTTTTTTCAACATATAAGATTCTTAATATCTATTATATTTGTCAACATCAACGATTTTCAAGTAATTTTGTATTTGCAAATGTGTAAATTTAATTACGATAACAGATAAATAAAATGTTACTTAAATATTCTTGTTTTTCGACTGGAAATCCCTTCTCAGATATACACATAAAATTGTGTCTATATCCTGTACATTTTATTTGGATATAATAAGGCAATGTTTATATTCATTATAAAATCAAATATTTGGCAGAATGAGCAATGTCAGGATACCTCTACTAAACGGTGCATTGCTGTTTTTTGTCTCGGTTTTGTGAATTTCTCAACGCTAAGATAAGAATTCATAACACATCAAAATTATTTTCGAAGACATTTACAAAATATTAAGCATATAACTATTTACAAACATGAATTACATATGTTATGTATTATTAAGCTATAATACTTTCAACGTTGATCAATACACTATAGCCATATGATTACTGTTTAAAGATATGGGCCCGTATTCCAAAAAGGTGTTTAGCTAAACCACAGTTTTAAATGATCACCAAGGCCCGTATCCCAGTAAGGTGTTTAGCTAAACCAAGGTTTTAACTGAACAGCAACTGTCAAGGAATGATACGCACCGTTGCAGCGAACAGTGGAACAAGCGGAAGTGCTGTTGACGAGGAATTAAAATCATGGTTTAGCTTAATAACTTCTGGACTGATGGTCATGCTCATTTTGACTCAAACTAACACAAGAATGTGTTTATTATTTAAACAAAACGAAATGAATCTATGTTGAATATTAAACCTTGTCATTGGGTTTCTTATTTTTAGCAATAATCTTGAGATTCAGATTCAAAACCTGGTACAAGGTCTCCAGTTTCATCATAAATAAAAATATGCGTCTTTTGGTTTGTACAGTACCTTTCTGCTAATATTTTCAAACTTCTGCTAATATTGTACTACCTACAAATA
This sequence comes from Ophiothrix spiculata, assembly GCA_000969725.1. Taxonomy (NCBI): domain Eukaryota; kingdom Metazoa; phylum Echinodermata; class Ophiuroidea; order Amphilepidida; family Ophiotrichidae; genus Ophiothrix; species Ophiothrix spiculata. The sequence continues at coordinate 12,943 of JXSR01S005526.1, read as the reverse complement.
AACATTTTAGTTTCGTTTTAGTAAAACCATAACACGGGGAAACATTTAACAGTTTGATAGTAGATCATATAGAATTCATATTTTTTGACTAAAAATGTCGACTTTAAATTGTTATTCTAAACTTCAAACATCGTTAAGAATTAAAAACCTTATTTTAATATCAGCAGTTCACGTATTAACATGTACAAAAAGAGCGTGAATCATTTATGGAAACAAATATCTTGTAGCTTTGTGAC
>JXSR01S005525.1:56435-66982 GCA_000969725.1 Ophiothrix spiculata | reverse complement strand
TCATTCCGTGATGACAAATTAATGAATCAAAATAATCTTTGGCATAGTTGTTGTATGGTTAAATTGGTCACTTTGGTATGCTTTTAATTGTTTCAAGTTGGTTGATGTTGTCTTTAAGAATGAATGTTATTTCCTCACATTTTGTTATATTTATGTTTATTTTACTTTTGTTGAGGAAAATTGTGTTTTATATAAGTTTAATTTTTTTTATCAAATTCCTTAAATTTGTTAATATTTCTGTGTTATATTTATGTTAATTATGTGTATTTTACTTTTTGTTGAGGAAAGTTGTGTTTCATATAAACTTGCATTTTTTCTCGAATTCCCTGAATTTGTCGTTTTATTATGTTACGGAAAAATTGCTAGTTTAGTTTTGACTATAGCCATGTTCTTGTAATGTGTAACAACCTTTCGTCATTGAATGACTCCTATCATTGTCTGCTGCATGTACTTTACCATTTTTTTTCAAATAGAGTCAAGAATAATAATGCAATTCTCCTCTAATCATTATTTTCAGAGAGGAGATGCTTGCCGAGATGGGTGTAGCAATGAGGGAAGACGGAGGAGCCCTGGGAGTATTCTCACCCAAGAAAACACCACATGTTGTCAACCTGAATGAAGACCCACTCATGTCAGAATGCTTGCTTTATTACATCAAGGACGGCCTTACAAGGTGAGTTCTCAGTTGAGATGGGTGTAGCAATGAGGGAAGACGGAGGAGCCCTGGGAGTATTCTCACCCAAGAAAACACCACATGTTGTCAACTTAAATGAAGACCCACTCATGTCAGAATGCTTGCTTTATTACATCAAGGATGGCCTTACAAGGTGAAGTATCTTGCTGTTATTTTGTCAGATTTGGTTGCTAATTTGTCAATTGTCTTCAACTCGCTATAACTGCAAATTAAATTTAAAGGTTAAAATCTTATCAAGAGTTGTCAGAAAAGATGATTTCCGACCAATTTTTATTATTTGAGGTAATTTTATATTCAAATGCATGCTGTCTTTACTAAATGAATTGAGTAAATGCAAATGAGTTTTGATTTTAAGAATAGTTTATTTCTAGGAACACTGCCAATTTGATTTAATATGTCCAGGAATATTTAATTCAAAGCACAAAATGATGAAATGTCCAAGTTCAGCGGAAATTGTTATGGATATAATAGTATGTGAAAGCACTTTTTAAAAATGCAATGTATTCAGTTAAAGGGATATTGAGCTTTTAATTTTTGATTGCAGATAGTACACTTAAAATTTTATTGTTTCTTTTTATGCATCATGATGCATCAGATTATGTAACTCCTTGAGCAACTGGCCCATGCACATTCCGTGCCATACTTTTTGTGAAGATCCTTCATAGTTGAAAGCTTAAAAGTATGACCAGTGGTTAGTATGATAATCAGATCACATATAACACTGAATTTGATGTAAGAAGCATGTAAACTTATGAAAATGTTAATGAAAATGGAAATGGTTCCTTAAAATATTAATGTTGCAAACAGTGTAGAAAGATAGCCTTCCTGGAAAATATGATTTGAAGGCAATTTAGACCCAACAAAATTTCTTCTCATTCCTCCACAGGGTTGGCCTGTCTAACACCAATGTTCCACAAGATATTCAACTGAGCGGGACTTGCATCCAGGAAGAACACTGTATGTTTGAGAGCAAAGCTGGTGTCATCAAGCTGATCCCGTTTGACGGCAGTACTTGCTATGTCAATGGCAAGAAAATCAGTGAACCATACACACTCAAAACAGGTGAGAAAGGTGACAGGAGTAGTCCATTGCCAACAGCTGAGAGCCAAATATATATGCATTTCCCCATATTACCTTGTTGGACCTACCCTATTGATATTTCCCTATTACCCTTTTTGTCAAAATTTTACACAAGGCTGATCATCTTACAGTGTATATTGATTGATACAACTGACCAAGTGTACAACCAGATCCATACAAGTGATTGATTTGTATAAGTAACTTCTCTAATGGTGTAGGTATATCAGGGATATAAAGATGGTGTTATGTGTATCAGGATTATTAGTCTTGTCAAACTAAGAAGGGAGGCATGCAGATCTATGCGGAGAAGCAGTTAATAACCTTTGCCGAGCATCTCCCCATGCAGTGAGGTGATCTTTTTCTTGGATTTCCCTTAGGGTGCTTCTTTCCCTCCTTGACTTGTAACAGGCTAACTGCTTCAAATCAGGAGGTGACCCACGATCTTGGAGACATGTAGTCAGCATCACACGTGGTAGTGCCCTGCTGTAAATGCCTGATAAGCATTTGACCATGCCATCTGGCAACAAGTTGTCAGCACTACACTTGTATGTGTTCTGCTTTTAATGCCTTGATATATGTTTTTCAAGATGGATAAGTCTACAAAATTGCCTGATGTCTACACACTTTTTGAAAGATTTTTTAATAGTAAAATAACACAGATGATCCCCGTATTAATAAGACATTTCATCAAATATATATTTATCTTAATCTCAAGATTTTGAAACTTGTCCAATTTATTTTACATATGCAGGAAACAGAGTTATCTTAGGTAAATACCACGTGTTCAGATTCAATGATCCTGAACAAGCCAGGATAGAACGAGGGCGCTCTCCACAAGCCGAAACACCAGGAGACACTACGGTAGATTGGGGGTTTGCACAAAATGAACTGTATGAGAAACAAGGCATTGATATCAAGGAAGAAATGGAAAGGAGGTAAGGGAATATTGTGACCAGGGTTTCTGTGGTAATGGAAAACCTGGAAAAGTCATGGAATTTCTAAATTCCAGGCCTGGAAAAGTCTTGGAATTTGATAAAAATGGCCGAAGTCATGGAATTTCTTAATTCCAGGCCTGGGAAAGTCTTGGAAATTGATGTAAATGGCCAAAGTCATTGAATTTTATTTTCCAGAGAACAAAAAAAAAATGACGACAGATGTCTGGTTGAAAATTAAATGACAGGAAAATTAGAGTATGAGACATTTAAGGTACAGGACAGGTAGGATAGGCGAAATAACCCTGTACCACACAGTGTGATAAACAACCTGTTGTCTAAAAAGGGTCATGAATTTTTCATAATTTGGTCATGGAAAATAATGGAATTTTATTATCTGCAAGGTAGGTGCAGGAACCCTGTGTGAGTTTAAAGGAAATACAAATCAGAATTTGTTGAGAATTCATACAATAAGCATACGACCTAGATAAGCAAGAACAGAAAACTTTTAGTTTATGAAGTTCATTAAGCTCAGTTCTGATTTAGCTTATATGTATTTTTTAAACATATCAGCTATAAAATTTCACATTATGTAAAAATTATGAGAAATATTACCATATTAAAATCTCAAAAAGTTAGAAAAACGTTGAAACATTTGGACCAAGCTGCTTCAAATCAATTAACCTATACATGCTAACTTGCATTTTGCCTCCCCAGGTTGCTTGCCATGGAAACACAGTACAAGAAAGAAAAAGAAGAAGCAGACCTCTTGTTAGAACAACAGAGATTGGTAAGTTTATTTTTACCAAGTTAGGGGCTCCCTTTTCCTAAGTATGCAGATACAAAAAAACAAATTAATGATTGGATTTAGTTTACACATGCTGATTGAGGCTTTTTATAATGTTTAATTGTCTAGACAAGGAGCTAAAATGAATCAAAATAAAACAATGATGGTTTTGAACCCATACTTTTTAGGTTAAACACAGAGGTTGATTTAAGCCCTTCCCATCATACAATTCAAACAGTCTCTTCCACAGCTTACAAACAGCTCACTGAGTGAACCAACTGCATAGACTTATATGTAAAACTACTGATGGAAAACTTGCTATAGAAAATTTATTAGTTTGTCCAACTGTGAATGAAAAGGACCTTCAGAAAGAGGATAATCACAGCTTGATATCAATGCAAACAAACCTGAGTTGGACAGAGTTTTTCATTCCCAAAATACAGTTTGAAATAGAGTAAATTCAAACTGTTTACCATACAACTGAATGCAGTAGTGGAGTGACCTTGGTTAACATTCCATGGGGTCTACTGGTATGTTGCTGTGTGTTATGGGAAGGGCTTAAATCACCCTCTGGGTTAAACATTGAAACCATCAGGAAAAATCTTGGGAACTGTAGGGTAAATGGACCTTAATATGAAATGTGCGCCATGCATGGTATATCAGCTTTGAAGTACAAAACAATCTATGCAGGAAATCATGCAACATGCTTTCCCTTTCTATTGAACATTTGAATATTGTCTAACAATGCAAAGTAAAAAAACGTTATTTTGTTATGTGACATAATGCCTGTCAATATTTTCCATACCAGGAATATGAACACAAAATCCAGACCTTACAACGACAGGTGGAGGAACAGTCTCTCCTATCGGGTAACACTACCCCCGGCGACCTCAGCGGTGAAGAGGATGAAGACGCCCTCGAGAGTAAGTTAATGACCATTCTGTTTCTAGCCCTCGTGTTCTGGTACATTTACAGTTTCTCAATGTTCTTTGTATCATGCTTATTCATCATCAGCTGTTATTACCTGGCCTTCAAGGAGACGTTTAGGTGACATAGGGTCAGGGTCAGAGGTCAGGGGCTCTAGATATTTATAGTCTTGTTTAACTGGTGCTGAAAGGCAGTTAATTTGGAAGGTTAAAGAAGATATAGGGTATAAAATATGATTTCTCATTGACTGACCAACCACACACATTCAGTATTTTTATGAAGAGAGATTGTTGTGAATCAAGATGGATGCATATTTTAAAGAAATTTCCTGCATTCAGAATATTAGACTCACAGATATATTTGAACTGTACTTTTTCAGGAAAGTTGGACCAAAATGACTCACATCCTCAAGATATTTTTAATACCTCTGGAATTTGAATAAAAAGTCAGAAAGATGTAGAATTGAAATTATGTTTCTCTTTAACATTTCAAGTTATCCCAAATTAATTATGTTGTGAAATACTTAAATTTAGCTTCAGTGACAAATTTAATTTTCAAGACTTTATATATCATCACCCTGAACTTTGACCCTGCCTCGAAGAGACAGAGTAAATATATGATGCAAGTGTGTGTATATGCCAAAATATTGCCTAAATTAATGGACAAATGCTGGTGTAATCTGAAAAGTTAGCTTAGGCACAAAGCAAAATGTTGTGTAAGCTCACAGGGTTACTTGAATGATGCTTTTATATCTGCTGGAATTTTCAAACAACTTTGAAAGAAAGCTTTGTGGGCTGTATGTTCAAAAAATTGTTTTTGTCAGTACACATAGCTGATGTTCATTTGTTGACAAAACTATTTTACATATATTTTACCATTTGAAAGACCTGTTTCATATACTGATCACTTAATGTATTGACTAGCTCATTTTAGAGCCATATACACTTAACCAACTGAACTGGTTTTCCTTGTAAAAGATTGAGACTAGTTTTGAACAGACTCTCCTAGTTCTAAACTGAACTGAGAGTTTGAACTAAAGATATTTTTATGTTTTTAATGTTTAGATCAATCTAACAAATTGTTCTCAGTCTGCATATGGTATAGTTTTTATATCCCACCATATTTTTTCCCCATGAAATAATTCTGTATTTGCTTCCCAAAACCCGATCTATCAATATACATGATTTTGCAGAGATGCAAAAAAAAAATGCAGGCGTGTAATGCACAAGTAAGAGACCATTTTTATAGTGACGGCAAGGAATTTAAATAAACGAGAGAATCGGTTCTTTTCACTTGCGTTAAGCTACTAAAGCAGATTTCCATGTCAATGTGTTAATTTAGTACCACTCAGGTGCCATAACATTGTCTATTGTTTATTTTATTAGGTCAAGGGGAAATGTGCAATTTATTATTGACTTTTGTCAAATAACAATTTGACATAAATACATTCTTTGAGAATATTTGTTAATTATGCTTTTTGTTTTGTTTTTAGTTTCGTTTCGTTTTAGGAACACATCTGATATTAAGATACCAATATTTAGAACAGTAGGATTCATCAATATATTGTATTTATTTTGTTTTATTATGAGTTCCATAAAGCATTTTTGTAGAATAATGGTACTGCAGTATTTTGAAGTACTGAGTACCAGAGTATAATGTGTAAGATTTAGTAATAATAGTGACAACATTTGTTGTGCTTTTGAAATTTTTGATCTCAACATGAAATTTGACGTACCTAACTTTTTAGTTGAGTCAAAGATAGATAAGTATAAGCTTATGTAAATGGATATGATATGTTCTGTGAAATTAAAGTAAGAACACAAACAAGTCCCAAAAATGAAATTTATGAGGGCTACTTGTACAAACGTATTTGACATTCAATGCCGTCAATGTGCTACATTGAACTTTCCCTGACATATGTATTAAGCTTTCCAGTGATTTCTGCATGAAATGGTTGTGTTGATGTGGCCCTCAGCATGGAATAAAGCATGATCCTATGATCCCTGGTCAAATCATTTGTGAAACAGCTTTGATGAAAGGTATTTAAAGGAGCTTTGTTGTCATGGTCATATGACAGATGACCACTCAAGAGGTCTTTATTTAAAATATCAGCTTATTCGGTGAAATGGTTTTGATTTTATTGGTAGTTTTGTATTTCTGAGCTACCTATATGTTACTGTATAGAATTAATTTTTTACCATAATGAGACACATTTTCTTATATATCTCCAAAACGTAACATAACTCAACTGTGAAATTTCACATGGGTTATGAGAAAAATATGTGCAATATTTTGGTACCAAAATCTCAAAAAATTTGAAAAAAAAAAGGGCAATCGGACCAAGCTCCTTTAATGTACTCCATTATAAATTTAAAAAATCTTTTTTTAAGAGACTTCAAAGACTTCTTAGCAAGTAGTTTAAAAATAGATACTGTAAAATCAAAGATTGATAACAAGCTCTGGCATGTTGGGTTGAGGCCATACACTTAGCATGCACCAACGTCAATAATGATCTGAATAATTATACGGTACAGCAGGGAGTACTATTGTTAGTAAGTTATTGTGTGTTTTTGGACCAGGACCCAGAGTCAAAAGAAACACAATTATACTTTTGGTGCTTTTATCATGTTGATTGCAAAGAGCATGACTAGTTGGATGTTTTCATGCCCTCGAAAAAACCATGTTTTGATTTCATTATTTTTTTATGATTTTGTGTGCTGTAATTACCAACAGATAACCATTCTTGTTGGTCAACTATCAACACCACTGATACACAATAATTCATTATCAGTATAACACTCAACCTATAATTTCATAAGATTCAAAATTCAACTATAAACAATACCGTTTTCTGATGTGTAAAATGACTTTCATACTGACCCTACTAATAAGTGAATTTTATTGTCATCATTTGTATTATTTACCCAAGTACAGAACCAGTTTCCAAACCAACTGTATATTCGTCTTTTTAATGGTTACAAATTAACGTTCTGGTAATAAGAGTTTCTGATATCTCAGAACAAATTATTTAACACAACTTTTACTTTGTAAAATCAGTATATTCTTGTAAAGTGTCAGGCTAAAGTTGATATTATATCGGCAGAGATATAATATAAGATCTGTTTCAAGATGCACACATATATAAGTGTGATGAAATAGATGTAATCAACTTGGTGCCAGTGAAAGGCACATATCACTTATCTTTTCAAAGTAAGTTTCACCTTGTATAGTGATACGAACTCAATACATTATATTTCATTGTCAAAGCATACCAATTAAGAACATTAACAAGATTTCAGTGTTTAATTTGGCAAATATTTCATTTTGAAACTCCTGATGCCAATTTTTTAGGTGCTGTTATCTTAAACCAAAGGTGTCGGGTTCGATTCCTAGGTATATATTTGATATCTTTCTGCATTTGTCTCCTATATTATTATCAATGATTGCAAACCTGTTATAATTATAAATATAAAAAAGATTAAAACAATTTTATATTCCATAAATTTCTGACATTTTGTATTTTAAAAAGTTACTTAATTATGTCATCTTGATTGCTGACTTAATTCCTAGCCAAAGAATTTGAATTCGTATTCCGTTTCTACTGTTTTTAGCTATTTTCCTACAACCCTTCATATAAGAAAAGAAAAGTAACAATCAAATTAATTTGAAGGTTTGCTAAAATGTTATTAGGTTATGAAACAAAAAGCTGTTTCTTGATAATCATTTAAAACTATTGTGTGTTGTATTTCTACAGATTTTTATTCTGGAAATTGAATTTATGGAAACACACTAAAGCTTTACGGATGTCTATCCTTGTGCCTTCTCTTAAAACCAACAGAGATTTGTAAACAGTACATAGCTATTTATATTGATTGTCTTAAATTATTTGTATGTAATTTATATGTGTAGAGCAGATGTTTTATCATAGCTTTATAAACTGTATAGTTGACTGATTATGGGCAAGCTACAGGAATGTGCAGATCCAGATCCATCCGCATCCTCCCATTCAGAGTTCACTGTTTTCAACACTTCAACCCTTCGTACGAAGTCTTGAAATTTTAAAGCACACTTCGCATAGCACGTGTTAAGACTGTGTATTGAACAATGTTGCAGTGATGAAATTGCTGAAATGAATTTCGGCATTACGCATTTGAATAGGTAGAAATCAAAATGTTTCTAGGTTTTTCATGACATTATTTCCATAATTAAAACATACAAAATATAAACATTCACAATTAGTACAAATACAGAGCTATAATTATGGAGTATAGAAGATGACCAACATGGATTGCAAAGTGCACATGATTTTCAAACAGTCTTCCAAGTGCCCTGCAAAGTCTCCTGATGTTCTATGAAAATGTTTCTCAACAATGGGAAAGTGCCAAATGAATATTCTTCCTGTCATATATTTCTTTGTGTTAGAGGAGAGACAAAGTGCCATAGTTGGTACATTTGCCACAAGTTTAGAAGTCCAGGGCCCGTTTCATAAAGATTTGAATCTAGCGTACGTTTGATTTCAAACGTAAATTTACATTGTATCAATCTATTTTATGCTTGATTCAAATCTTTATGGAACAGGTCCAAGGTCTATGGAGATCTGGATCTGTGACCAGGATCATTGAGATGTGGATCTGCATTCCTGTAGATTGCTCCTCTAGGTGAGGGCTTTCCATGCTCTCATCAAACAGTACTCATACAATGTATATAGTACTATAAAGTATAACTTTTATATATTAGATACCGTATTGTTCCTGTTAATCACAGACTGGGCGGCGACATTTCATGAAGGGTGGACAATTATTAGAGACTGTTTTTTAACATCAAAATTCGCACAAAATTGCCACATTATCTTAACAATTACGGCAACTAACTGTTATATGACCACCGATGATCCGGAAGTACTGATAATTTTTACATCATTTCCAGTATCTCGAGCTCATTGAGTAACTTCCAGTACCATTTTCTGATGTTACTTGTGATTCTTGACAAGTTTAATTATATACGAAAACGCTTCAAAATTGAATGTTTTTTACACTTCTCTTAGAAATGTTTTGGGATGGGTGTTTAATAGAGCATGGGCGATTTATAGGAACAATGCGGTATATTAGTTATAGGTTCTTTTACTCCTCAGGGTATGCTAACATTCAGTTGCGATAATAATTTTTGTCACCATCATGGTTCATGATGGATTCTATCATTTTGTTTTTTCAAAATGCACTGCTACAGACTATCTTCTATATATCAATCAATTTATTGACCATTGTGTTTTTTTATCCTGGGATATTTTCTATATTTTCAGCCCATTTGAAGCAAATGGAAAAAATTATATTTTAGGTACCATCAATAACTTGACCCCAACATATGAGCTGACCCTAACTCACTAACCAGGACCTAACCCTAAATATAACCTAATCCTAACCCTAAACTCTAACAGCTCTTACCCTAAAGTTTTGGATGGAACCTTCAGCATACTTGGTCCAAGCTTTTTTTACAAATTTACACAGCTTTCAGGATTATTTTGCAAGTTTTCTAGTACTACTGACCATCATTTATATATCATGATCAAAGTGATTTGAGCCATGTGATTTTGAATAATCTTTTACAATCATATGATATATAAAGAAATCATGATATGTAACAAATATTATATCTGCTTTTGTTTGTGTAAAAAATGAAAAATATCATAGTTTCAATCAATTTATTTTTGAAAGAAAAAGTTGTATTATGCTTGAAATTTGTTAGCTTTTAACCATTTTCTAGACTCAGAATCAGCAGGTTGCAAGTTGCTGACTGACACTAAAAGCCAATGATTATGTCTCCCCAATTGGCAAGGCACTCAATCTTGGTTACTTGTCGATCCAATCTATATCAAGAAATGTCCATCAAATAAAGTCACTGCCAGTGTTCCCACTAAGGCCGTATGTTGGGAAATTGGTGCAGAAACTCAAAAACTAAGCGCAAGGGGTTCCCAAAACAAAAAGTCAAAAATAGGTTTTGGTTATGCACAACGTTCACTTATTTCAGTTTTATTCAGATTATATTCAAAATTACTCTCATTTTTGCGGTGATCTTTCCGAAATTGGCAATGGTGAGATGTATTTTTTCTTTTATGTCACTTTGGTGCAAC
>JXSR01S005525.1:19869-32202 GCA_000969725.1 Ophiothrix spiculata | reverse complement strand
GCCCATCCATTACATCACCAGAGCCAACAATGTACAAGGTGAGAAGCCCTGCTGCTTAGGGCACTCTTGAAGTGCACCTGCCATGCTCTTGTAAGAATATAAGCAAATCTGGTTTGATCCATTCCAATATCTCATTAGTTAACCAATATCATAACTTAAAGGCAAATCATTTTGTAACCCTGGAGTGGCAATATGATTTGAATATGGACCTAGCTACCAACCCCTTGTCCTTATCAGATAGCGCTGTACTCACCTCGCTTGCTACTCACACGTGGCACATCTTTTAAATTGTTGGCATGGATACAACAAATAATGGACCAACTGTTGTTTAGAATATGGTACATTGCAATATGATTTATAAAGCACTTATAATTAAGTACTTGATTTGGATTTTCCTATACTTATTACTTTAAAAAGTAGAAGCACAAGTTAATCTTGAAAAGACATCCATTTCCTTGTAAATAAGAAATATTTGAAAGTGACAACCCATTTAGAATAACTTCACATCTGCGCCCATATAACAAAATATGAGGCAGCCTTATGGAGTTGACTTAAGGCTGCCCCATATAACAAAATATGAGGCAGCCTTATGGAGTTGACTTAAGGCTTTTCATTCAAAGACATTCGCTTGCCCTAGTTACATTTACCTGCGATACTCGCTCCTACTTTTTTACTTTTTGCTCAAATGGAGAGCAAATGACACTTTCAATACTTGAATATTAGTTAAATTTATGTTAACATTGATTTAACTAATGCTAAAATTGATTGAACCAATATTTTAACATTGTAAGAAATGTTTCCTCCCAATTGAGATAATAAATCGGAGTGAATATTGCAACCAAATATCTCGAAAGCGAGCAAATGTCTTTTGACGCCAAGCCTAAGATAGGGGAAAGCTACATTTCCTGACTACAAGAACAAAGTTTTCTAAATAGGCTTAAACCTTGTTCATCTTTACTCTCTTTTTTCTGTTCAGGTTACGACCATTAAAGAGGCAATTTTTACCTTCACTTCCACTAGCTAAACCTGGTAAGAAAGAAGCTTTTGTTAGGTTTTAAGAATTATCAGTTGCAGTATGATTAAATTTTCAATAATGTGACCAGATATTCAGGAAAATAATTTGTATGACAATTTAATAGTTTGCCTCTCCTATAAACATTACAAAGCCAGTATACTCCACTTGTTTTGATAGTTTCAGTGGCTAATATACTTTTCTAGCTTTTCTCTGGTACATGTAATCATTATTGAGGCATTAGAAATACCACTAGTATAAAGTTTGAATTAAATTTATTTGAAGCATAGCTGTGAAAACTTGTACTATTAAATAAATGTCATTAGTATTGGGATTGATATAATGCACAAAACAAATGTATATATTTACTGTCTTAAGCATGTTTTACGGAATAAATACAATATGCTAATTTCTTTTTGTTTTCTTTATGTCTTTATCTGTGTACATGTTTGTGTTTGTGTGTATGTACACATTTGTGTGTCTGCATGTTTGTATGTCCTTGATCTGTATAGTCCCTTCTCCTAAACTAGGATTCGTCAATACTCCAAGTACCAGCCATCTACATTCCAGACATGATCTGCTCATCTGGTTTGAAATCGAGGAATTAGCGCCATCTGGAGAGTAAGTTTGTCATAGTTTAAAGTCTATATCAATTTGGATACTAAATAAACTATGCAATGAATTGTAAAGCATCTATGCGCAAATGATGCAAAATGCATGTCTATGATTGTCTAAAGCTTAGCCTGACATTGAATGCTGTCACCTTACAATATGCATCTAAAATCAAGGCATTTATGCTGTAACTTTAGCTACTTACATGTCTATGAAGTATAGGTGGTGTAGTGATTTAGAAAGTTGTAGGAAAACTAAGGCGTTGGAGCACAATTAGCCACAACTTTGTGCGGCCGGCCGCAACCTGGCCACATCCTTATTTTTCCAAGATGGCAACGCTAGGCTTGATTTATCACCTCAAGATTATTGTATAATATTCATTACATGTTTTGAAATAATTTAGAGGTGCATTATCAAGCCTATGGTCGCCATCTTGGAAAATCAAGGCTGTGGCCTGGTTGCGGCCAGCCGCATAAAGTTGTGGCTTAATTGTGCTCCAAGGCCTAAACAAAATGTAAAAGTGTAAAATTGTAGATCAATCTAGCCACAAAAGTCAATTTACCTGTCTATGAGATTTTGTAGTTTCATTGTTCATACATATATCTAATTAGTATAATTGTTAGGTCACTTGATGAAGATATGTTTAGTCTTTGAAAGCTTGAGATATTTATCTTACCTAGTTTGTTAATTAGTAAATTCTAGATTTTTGAGAAAGGAAATTTTTTCATATTATGCTAGTATGTCCAACCGGATTCATTGCTACAAAACTGCATTCATGTACCTGTGAACTATTGGTGTAGTGGTACATCTTTTGTTAGTTGAATAAGACAAAGTTTTCAAATTAGCTGAATTGGCTATAGCAAATACATAGTGTGATCATTGTTGTGAAATCCAACAGACTTGGGGACACTGTTGATTATTGTTGTAGACGTTAAAGATGTATCGTTAGCATTTGTGGGGACTTTCAAACAAATAAATACACATCAAATCTTACATGTGAACATGTTTTGTTTTCTATTTGGGGGATCAAAGTTTCATGAAAGCAAACTATATATTTTCCTATAATCTGCTATTTTGTGTGTTTTCTTAGATACCTGCCAGCCTGTGTAGACCATAGTGATGAGTATCCATGCTGTGGCATTGTGCTTCTCCATCAAGGCATCCAAAGGAGATTAGTTGTCACTATTGTACATGAATCCTCCAATGAGCTCCTGTGGCGGGATGTCAAGGAGATAGTCGTAGGTAGGTATACCTGGGAAGGGTACTCACACATTACGTTATACATTGTCGCTAAGCATGAATCCTCCAATGATAGCCGGATGTCAAGTAGGTAATCATAGGCAGCAGCGGACATCAGGGCATCTTGTTTACATACGAGAGCCTTGGTCCGATTATCGCAATAACTTCCTGTGCAACTCTATGGAGAAAATTAGCAGTTTTCCAAAATTGCTATAAAGGAAAGAAATGAAGGGAGACCTGGCTGAAATATTGATGGTTTTCACTGTGCACGAATCAAAGTCCAACAATGAGTTTATGTGCTGCATATGACGTAGGTTCGCTTCCAGCTTTAGGTCACATTAAGTTGTCCCACCCTAATGGGTCATTTTCAGGCAAGAATCATAAGCAAATGTTAGCACACTATTTGTTCATAAGCAATACACATAAACATTGTCTATTATTATTTGTATGTGTCTTTCAGGTAAATGACCTTTAAATATTCTCTCTTTTGTTCAATTGTTGCCAGGTCGCATTAGAACCACCCTAGAAGTTACAGAAGCTGACCATGAATGCTCAGTTCTATCTCTCAACCTTCTATCATCTATGTATATACAACAACCAGGAGATGAGAGGTAAGCTTATCTGATTCATACTTTGAGGCGGCGGGGCTCAAATTACTATTTGGATCCACACAAGACAAGCCGAATCTCAACATACCACAAGAGGACGCTGTATTTAAATGTTGTCATGTCATGACCTGGTTCATTGCTAAATAGAGCTGCATTTTTGTATTTACAATTATGCATTGCACGTTTTGCTTGTAGTTCTTTGACAGAAAAATGTTACCATAGGTTTGTTAGTTATGTAAACAAATGAGACAGAACATGGGAGGCCTCGTTTACTTGGGCTTCATGCTTGAGAGAGGTCCAGTGGTGGTTGATTTGTTGACCTAAATTATGTTGTTGATTCAGTTCTTCTTTTGGGCTTTTGTAAATTTTGTAATGTGAGCTTTCTTTTTGTTAGTGTGTTCATTGTTTTTGTAAAAGGGCTACAAGAGTCATATCCGTGCCACCAGTATTTGTTTTTCACAGTTTTGTAATTTGTTTTCAGGTTTGTGACAATAGAAGGACCAAGGTTAGAAAATCACACAAACAGAATTCGCAATAACAATAGTTCACCATCATTATGGGAGTCATCAACACATAGAATGTGCACTAACATATTTTTTTCCCATTCGACAAATTCAAATTACCACATTATTATCCTCAGTAGTCTGCCATTACTGAGGGCGTAATTAGATAATGCAGCCAATTTATTGCACAATTAGTACAAATTTCAAATCACCATTTCTCACGAAGTATCTCATACATTTAAGCAACGATAGTAATTTGATTGATAATCATCCTCGAGATTTATTCCATTGCAGATTCTTATGCCACAAGCCTTTCTAATGGAATCACAGATTACTTTCTATGGACACAGTTAAGCTTTCTTTTTGTTAAAGTCTCACATGTTGAAAGAACATTACTGATGATTGTCATATTTTTATTAAGTTGTCTTACTTTTGTTAAGTTTACTGATGCATCATGAAAAATAAGTTTACATCTACAACCAGCATAAAGATGATTTTACACTAAACATAAATGCACATGTACATGGTAGTTTTGAGCAGTACTGATCTTCCTCCTGCATTCAAAACTGAATTTTAAAAACATCTTGGAGCCCTGTTGAAGATTAGCTTCCTTTAGCTTACTGAGTACCAAGTACCAAGTTGAGTTTCCTTGGCGAAAGCCTAAACAAGGTGATTTTTTTAATGCAACACCATGTAAATAGTGTTCAAAGTTCATTGCATATTCATATCTGCTGCTGCAAACCATTTACGTTTTGAGTGTGGATAGACCACATTTGCATGTAGGCTAAAAGCACTGTAAATACAGGTACTTCTGCGCAAGCGAGCATATTACTAAATTGTGCGCAGATGATGGAAGTACCCATATCTATTGTACTTTTAGTGTGCATTTAAATGACATACAAAAGTAGTTTATTCGATTTTGGTGTCGTATGGGGTGGAAATTACCAAGATTGAATTTTCTTTATAGCTTTAATATCATAAAGAAACTGTAAATTAAGTAACACACAGTAACACACAAGATCACAGACATGACTGATTAGAATGATTTGAATTGTAATATCTCAGTGCCATGAAAATTTTAAGTTTTATCCAAATTACAAGTAAATTTATATCACCTGCATTAGCCTGCTCTTTTGCATCGTTTGATTCTTTTTGCATAGATATTTCTTTAGTATTTTAGTATTTAAATCATTAAGTATATATCTACTATTAACGCTTCATTTTTCACTTACTAATAAAACTGCTAACCTTCTGTACAGTTCTGGTTTCTAATCTGTATTATTCTAAGGGTAGTTTGATGATTTCATGCATGCCAAGAAAAGGTACATTTTCAACTTACAAGTGCCGATTGAACACTATGAAATGCTTAAACAAGCATTTGAAAGAATGGAAGTTTTACAATGGCATATTGCTTTCAACCTTGGACACGGCTAATAAGACTTTTTAAGATTACGGTGAAATAATTTGAAGGAAGGTTCCATATTTCTTTTGTCTGGAAACATCAATAACGTGTCATTACTTAGTGTGTTCATTTAAATGAAATTGTATCGTCACAATCTGAAAGCCCACCAATAGGCCAAACAAAAAATTGCAGGGCCCTGTGATTTGTAAATGCAACTACCAACTTGAATTTTTGTTAACATTGTAGGCCTGGGACTAAAACCCGGGTACCTACCTGTCAAGAGTTTACCTGGGTACAAAATCTGCTGACCGATTACCCAAACTGAACAATAAAATCATAACATTTTCAACAAAAAATTTTGTGTAACAATTTATGATATTAAAAATCATCATCTGATCGAAGTAAACATGATAAATCATGAACCACAATCGGCGACAAATCAAAATTTTGTGTGTAATTGAATCATCATATGGTCATAGTAGACCCGTCAAACTTTCCATTCTAACATTGTAAATGCTCAATTATCAATAAGTTGGGTATCCGGGTAGCAAATTACCCGAAAAGTCCCAGGCGTATTACATTGTCCAAGAAAGTTTTGTTTGGCCTATAGTCACCGTGATTTTTGTTCCTGCCAAACAAGTTAGGGATGACGACTATGAAAAGGGCTCCGGTGTATCTGAACTTCATGAAGACAGCCCCAATGTGTAATGAAAGAGCTCATAAATGTGTCTGTGTGTCTTTGATGAATTTTTTTCTCTTTTCCACAGGGACAGAAATGTGGTTTTTTTTCATAAATTATTCATTTTATTGTCCTGCGCTTTTATTTTTCAAACAAGGTAAAAACAAATCAAAAAACATTAAAGATCATTAAAAGAGTACAAGCAAGCAAGCAGCACATGTTCAATTCATAACTACATGTGAAATACATACACTCAAGTACAAGACCAGAAATGTTTTTATATGTCATAGTAAAATGGGACAGGTCAAAGCCATCAGTTAAAAGTCAAAACACCACTTCTTAAAATGGAGGGATAATTTGGCCAAATTATATTCCAAAGAATGTTTATTAATAAGAAAGGATTTAAAAATGTTAGCCTACTTTTCTTCATTTACTGCTTGCACATACTTCAAAATATTTTAATGGGAGTCAAAGGGTGAGGCAGGATTTAAGGAAGGGTGGTGCAGGGTTTGGGTGTCGGCTGGTAATGGAGGGAACACCATCACCATTTTATTTGTCTGGTATCGCCTTAATTTCAAGTTTCAAGTAAATTATCACCGTCATTAACCTGCTCCTTATTTATTTATTTATTTATTTTTTATTTTTTTTAACTTCTTCTTTTCTTCTTTGGTAAAGGGCAGTTAAGATATATAATTAATAACATTTTGTTTTTCATTTACTAGTACTAGCTAATCTGCTAACCCTCTAGTTACTAATCTGAATTACTTTTTGGGTAGTTAGATGATTTTATGTGTGCAAACATTAAATTACAACTTACAATTGCTGACTGAACACCATGAAATGCTTAGACATGCATTGGAAAGAATGATTGTTTCACAATAACATATTACTCAACTGATGTAACTTCTACAGATGATGGTAAAAAATATATTTTTGTTTGATAGCATCAAAACTCCATATTGCATCCACAATGAACAATATATTTAACCAAAACAAATCATTAATACTGCACCTACTAGATTTCTTAGGCCACAAAAGGCAGACGTAATTAGACAATGTAAGCAAAAATTCTAAGTACAGGGCCTAGTGTTTGTAAATGCAACCCAACCTGTATTTCTGGTTACATTATCAGGACAATTTTTATTAGGCCTGTAGTCACCATAAGTGCCTTTTATCCCACGATGTAAGAACACATTCCAGTTTCACCAGCTTTTATACTTCCTATAATCACCATCATTATCTTTTTTCACGATGTAGGACCATGTTCCGCTTCTCCGCTGCCTGGGATACTTCACTACACAACTCAGTTCTTTTGAATCGTACAACTCCATATGGGGAGAGAGTCTATTTCACTATGTCTGCATATCTAGAGGTGAGAAGGAATGATTTCAAATTTAAAGTTTCAATTAAATCAACAAGCCAGCAAACTTTTATTGACTTTGAATTGTAATTTTCAACAGTTGCACAAAGCTAGACTGTTAAGTATGTATGTGTTAGAGAATTGGTAAATCAGGTAAGAGAAGAAAAAATTATGTAAATCTCTGCCACAATTCTTTGGACAAAATCAACCACATGACTATACTTTGATCAACACCAAATAGGCAGGCCTCTTCACAACAAGTGTTGATCAAAGTATAGGAATCATGCATGGCACTCTGCTTATTACATCGCCCAAAGATTTGTGACACTAAAACCCCTGGATTTTTCCTTTCAGCTCGACAACTGTGGTCAATCAGCATGTATCACCAAGGATATATGTGTGCAGGTGTTTGAGAGAGATGCTAGAATTAGTCCAGCTAGATCACTACGTAGTTTATTTACTGGCGGATATTACAAAGACATGGATTGGTAAGTCACTTATAATATTAGTATTGTGCGCAAATACTTGGTTCTCTAGGTAAATTATTCTTTCCCTGGTATGGTATCCATATTGAAGAGCTAGACATTTTGGATCGTTACCTTCAGAGCTGAAGATGATCCATGCTAGAGGGCCAAAAGCTCAGCTCTCAAATAAAGCTTGGGAGAAGTATAATTTCTGCTATAGCTAAATACATTTTGTATGACGGTATATCAAAAAATATGAAGGAGTTTTGTCATTTTCAGACGACGGTGGCCATGCCTCTTTACTACTGTATTTGATTGAGTTACCTTCCGCAGTGTCGCTCGTGTAAATTTCATTATTTTAAAATAGTGCATCGAATAAACTTAAAATTCTCAGCTACGAATGGGTTCACGCGTGAACCCTAGAGGATTTAGAATAATACAATAAAGTGTATCACTATAGGAGCACTTTCGTTATTATTTGAATAAAGGTAAAAATATGATTTTCGTAACATTTTCAATATTAATGCGCCAATAGAAAGACACGTAACATTCATCCTAAATTTGCATTTTAGAAATCACTAGTCACTAAATTTACTAGCTTCTACTAAATCCATGTTTTAACGACTTGAAAATGTCACATTTTTCCTTCACACATTCACAGGGAATGCAACAGATGATGCAAGTAGCAATTTAATATGCAAAGATTTTGTTTCTAAATCAAGTAAGAAACTCATAAGATTGCGGATGTATATTTATTAGTAATGCTGGTTTCAGACTGTTTGACACAATATTGCAATAATGTTGTATCTTTCAATTTCAAACCAGCATTACTAATAAATATACATCGCAATCTTATGAGTTTCTTGCTTGATTCAGGAACAAAATCTTTGCATATTAAATTGCTACTTTGCATCATCTGTTGCATTCCCTGTGAATGGGGTGAAGGAAAAATGTGACATTTTCAAGTCGTTAAAACATGGATTTAGTAGAAGCTAGTAAATTGCATGACATACATGACAAAGAGACATCTGAAATCACTTTAAAGGATAAAGAAAGGGTAAACTTGATATGAATGCATCAATATCTAAGTCATTATTATAACCTATGTTTTTCTCATTGTAGTAATCGTGTAACAGGTGTATACGAGTTGGCAATGCGTCGTTCAGCTGAAGCACTCAGTCCAGGTAAGTCTTGCTCCAACACAATGGCTTGAATGCTTGCTTGCTTGCTGTAGCTGCAAATAGGTTGCCAGTAAAGCCAGTGGCAACTTGCTTAGCATTAAATCTAAGAACAATATATTTGAAAACAAAATTGAATCTCAAATTTTAATATAAACAAACATTTATCTAACAATAGTGATGACAGTGCCTGGTTTACACTAAAATGAATTTTGGGGAAAAAAATCAAACAATATATGCAGATATTCTGTAATTTTCAAATCCAAACTTTCTTTTTATGTGGCAAACATTCTTTCTTTCAAATGGATTTTTACATAACTATGTAGATATATTGCTTCCTAATGCATTTTGCCCACATGTACTATTGTTGTTTGGATTTAATTGATGAACACATATTTAGAGTCTTGAGTAAAGACATAAACACAAACACGTTAAAAATGAATGATCGCAACAGAGACAACTGCATATTTGCTACAGACATGTGTTCACGAATCAAAACCAACATCAATAAGTTGATATTCAGTGCACGCTTTTTTCCTTTCCTTCTGTTTTTTTCTCATTTGATCCTTTGTACTATTATCCTTTTGCAAGGGGAGGTTCAAAATGCTGTTTAGCTAAAAAAAGCCTGTTATACATTCTGCTTTTTACAATGATATATAGAAAGAAAAAATCAAATTGTTAGTGTTATCAGTTTGTTACAGCCAGATTTAGACTTGTCCTGCTAGTATCAAAACCAGCAAAGGATCAACAAACTATATTGAGTATTCCCTATTTTTCCTGCAGTGATGGTCTAACAGCAATTTCTAATAAATTCATATCAATGAAAGCAAGGCAAAAAAAGAGGCTGATCTCTTGTCTTTGACTCGCTTTCATTGTCACCAATTTTGTGATGATTAAGTAAAACTGGCTGTTTTTATCATCTGCGGAGAATTTCTGATTTGGTAGATAACAGTACACAATAGTATGATTTCTTGTCGTTTTGCACTGCCAGTCTTTTGTCAATGTTTTACCTATGGATTCTTGAATTATAAATCATTGTGATCGTTACAATTTAGATAAAAAGGACTATTTTAGATACTAATAGATGGCATTGAATATGGTAGAAAATAGCTATAGTACAAAAATTATTTGAATTCCAATTGAAAATATCCTAAAAATGCTCTATAAGCTAGGCTTATCTTGTGCACAGCTTTAAGCTTCGGTGAAATGTATTGTGCCTTAGTGTCTTTGTTGGAAGTAGAAGTAGAAATCACAAATGCTTTGTTATGAGAAGATGCAATTTGGTTATCTTGTCCTATCAATAATGGATTCTTCTGTTTTAATTATTGCACTAAAATGAAATCAGAAAGCCATGCTATATAGTGCAAGATTTCAAATTGCATCTTCTATCTTTTTATTTATTAGTATTTTTTGAACAGCTATTAATTTGTAAAGGTAATAATATATATTTTTTACATTTTGTAATGTTCAGATTAAGCTCAATTTAATTAACATTTCTTTAGAGTGTAGAGGTTAATGTCTATTTTGTAGTTAATCATTATTTAGAAAAAGAACACTATTCAATCATCTTTATCCATATTATATCATATTTCAATATTCATGGAATTTGCCTGTGTTGTGCTAATTTAAAAATTAGAACATTTTCAGGTTGTTACAGTAAAAAGTGAAGCAGATTCTTTTCATGATCTCTCTTCATCCTTACTGACCTTTCTGCATGGATAGAATTAGATATTTTGCTCAAAAAATAATAAGCAAAATAAGATACATAATGAGATGATTTTCAATTTGAGACACTTTTGCCAAATTGAGATACTTATGAATACTAGAGTAGGCGTCAATGTGCTATGGAAGTAACAAAACCACCTATCCGGCAATTTCAACACAACATTACAATGCAAAAGTATGGCCCAATGCTTTGGAAGAGAAGTGAAAGCCTCAACTTTTACATGTCATTCAGTTTTACTTTTTTTCTTTTGTTTTGGCTTTTTTTATTAACTTTTATTTAACTTGTCTGGGTACATGTGAATGGGGATATGAAAATAAAAGGCAATTACTGTAGTTAATAAATCGATGAATTTAGAATTAGTAATAGTGCATTGAGTCTTTCTGCTATTTTATCAATCAGTTTTGTCAGATACAAGTGTATCACAGATATTCAATGCATTGATTGATTTATGGTTGATAAAATCAAAGAAACTCTTTGAGCTCGCCATAATGTGCATGATTGGGTTTGCATTGTCAGTGTTGTTGTCAGTCTGTATATCTTGTTTGTCAGTCTTGTTTCTAACTTTTATTTTAAAAATCGGATGCAGTGCTTTCAAAGTTTGTTATTTGTGTTTTAAGTATTTGTCTTTTTGTTGGTCTATTATTTAATAATTGGGTGTTGAGCTATTGCACACCTATTTTAAAGTTTTGGGAAGTGATACATAGGGAGTTTGACCACCAAATGTAATAGATCAGTTGACCTTTCCACACAGCATCATCTCGATGTGAAACTGTTTATTCTGAAAGTATATGTATTATACAATAATGAAGAAGCCACTCAAAGTTGAACTGTTACCATAGATTTAGAGCAGACAATCTGGACATGCTGCCATTTTTATTCAGACACGGAGACAAAATTGGAGGCATTTGGGATTTTGCCAACGATTCATCACATCTGGTCATAATTGGCAAATAATGAAAACACACACGCACACATGCTTTGGATGCAAGGTGGAGTATCGTTTGTGTTAAGTATTATTTGCACGTTTTTTTCTCTACATGTAACCGAATATCTGCGCCCAGAGTTGATTTTGGCAGGGACTGAGTGTACCAGACTACCCCCAAATTGAGCTAAATGTCTGACAACACCATTACACGGGCCAGTATACAAAGTCCGGGACCTCAGCGCTTAATCTATGACTACTACAGATTCTTTGGTATGATGTGGTATGCCAATGCAATGCTAGCAAAACACAGCTAGCGTCTAGCTAGAAGCTTTATGGAGACACTAAAGTTGAAAATAGTTCTACCCGCTACCCTCTAGTTAGCATCTTTAAATACGTCTAAAACCAAACCAAATGCTAGCTGTGTCTTGCTAGTTTGTCATGTGCATAAGTGCATTTTACTGACAACAGATTTGCTATTACATCCTGTGGTTATACTCCTTATGTAAAACCTGTTACATTGATTCAACAGAGAGGAGGGGATTTC
This sequence comes from Ophiothrix spiculata, assembly GCA_000969725.1. NCBI lineage: Eukaryota > Metazoa > Echinodermata > Ophiuroidea > Amphilepidida > Ophiotrichidae > Ophiothrix > Ophiothrix spiculata. Next base: position 19,950 of record JXSR01S005525.1, on the reverse strand, counting down.
TTAAGTACTGTAGCCTAGTAATGTATATTGTAGTATGAGCTTGGATTATTTTGAAGCATTAATTAATAGCTTTCAGTAATC
>JXSR01S005524.1:177671-190965 GCA_000969725.1 Ophiothrix spiculata | reverse complement strand
TTGCACTATGAAATTTCAAAATTGTCTGTCTTCTGAAGGGGCACATTCCCCTCACACACCCCTACATATCGTTTCTCGATTGAAAACAGTGACAAATTAGAAGTATGATTTAGACACAAATATATGCACCAAATGGTGTGATGTGCACTTTGAAATTTTAATTTTTTCTATCTTCTGAGGGGACACATTCGTCGATTGAAAAAAGTGACAACCTGTGAACTAGACATTTGCTTGGGGCGCCAAAATTTAGTTGTGCCCCCCGGGTTGCAAAGTCCTGGATACGTCCCTGCTTGTATTTAAGTTCAAGGTGATGGAAAAAAATAACGTTATTTTAGCATAACTGCCGTCAAATTATTTTGTTAGTGTGCACACTGTAAGAAATGCCCGTACATTTACGCTGTATGCCCATTTACTCCGAGGTCCTTTAGAATGTAATGCCCCGAAAAAACACAGTGGAAACTGATTTTGTATACAGAAAATGCCTAACATAATGTATTAGAATTTTCATAAAAATGCCGTTAATTTATTTATAATTTATTTAGCCCTACGGTCGTTTTTGATTGCTGTTTATGGTAGGCCGATATGGGGAAATAACAGAATTTCTTTCATATAGGTTATTTTTGAATATCTCTTATTTGCAATCAAAATATTTTATTTATTTATTTATTTATTTATTTATTTTGTTATTTTGTTATTTTGTTAATCTCAAACTTAACATCCCCGTATAAGCTGCAACATTTTTGATTTGCCTCTTTCTCCACCGAGCGGGGCATTTTTCAATGTAAGCTGTTTTTCCCGCGAAATCTCTCCGCGACTCAAAAACGCTTGCACACACGAGTAACGCACGGTTGATATTGACGCGTGCGTAGGGACTTTTATCACGCACGGCGACCAAGTAGCATTTTACCATGATCAAATTTTGAAATTGGTGCTAAGACCTTAACTAACTGAAAAGGCTACTAATAATTGTGGAACTTTTTCTTTTGAGAATGTCAAATGCATGACCATCAAGGAGAGTTTCATGTTTGTCAATTAATTTGAAATTGAAAATCGTAGTATTGGGTATTTGTAATATTAAATAATCTAAGGTCTCCTAGCTCTATCCATACTATACCAAAATAAGTTCAAAAGCGTGGCCGAGCTATTAAAGCACGGGTCTCGTTATACAGAGGTTGTGGGTTCGCGTCGGTTTTCGACTCCTTGTTTCCTAGAAAGAAACTTTACTCTACTCGCTCCGTGGTTCGGAAGTCAGGTTACACCGTTAGAACGCGGATTAAAATTTTAATCAACGCGGATTACCTAGTGAACCACTCATTTGTGGGTTAAAAAGTTTAACCAACAAGATTACATTTCTGCTAATGGGGATTAAAATTTTAAGCTTATTGGTTAAACTTTTTAACCAACAAATGAGTGGTTCACTAGGTAATCCGTGTTGATTAAAATTTTAATCCGCGTTCTACAAATAGTTACAAATAGACTCCTTCATGGTGTATAGGTGTATGCATATCATGCAAGTATACAGTATTGATTGATTGATTGATTGAATCATAAAAAAGACAAGACAGTAGGCACCCATGCCCGGGGGTGCACCCAACTTTGGTTTTGGTAGGGGTGTGTGGCCCCGATATCTGAAACCCTAGTCTATAGGGAACGGAAGATTGACTCTGAAAAGGGGGTCTAGAGAACTGAAGGGACCAAAAAATGTGTCTTCATCGTGTGCATTATTTATGTTGATTAAATATATCTTGGGATAATTGAAACTGGGACCGGGAACGTTCCCTGCATTAGGCCCACACATAGGGCCCACAGTATCAAGCTACTTCAAAACTGTGGGCCTAATAATTATAGTTGCAAGATGCATGCCTCGGCTCCAAAACTCGTAGCAAGGATTTTGCGGGAATTGAAAAAAACAGTTACGTTTGGCAAGGATTTCGGGTGGGAAGGGAGGTTACGGGAATTAAAAAAAATACCTTTGGTAAATATATACGTGAAGGGTTAAAAGGTTTATTTTGCAAATCATGTGTGAAAAAAATTATATTTCGTGAGCTGCACAGATCGTCGAATTTGGTGCTCAACGGAAGGAGGGATTTGCAAATTTCAAAACTATTTGCAGGAATTAGCAGGCACGATCGATCACGAACGACCGTACGGGTGATTTACAAAATCTTTATACTTTTAAACTTTTCTGCTATCCTGAAAACTGCTGACCCTAATTCGTCACTTGGTATGTATTCTTTTCCTTTCCACGTACATAATGACATAATCCAGGGACATGTCTCAGACTCAGAGTCAGACTGGCGACAGTCATGTAAGCTTAACCGTAACTCATGTCTTTGACTTTTGACTTCGACATGTTTGAAGAAATACTTCGCAACACTGTCTTCATATGTTGAAGCAAAACGCGAACCATGTTTATTTAAGCCCTAGTTATTGAAATCATTAAATTAAAAAAAAAATTGGTTTTTAAGGAGCGCTGGCACAATTGCGCTCTTAATAGCGCAAGAAGGGAGCGTGGCCGAGTGGCTAGCCTAGAGCGTTGGACTCGTAATCACATGAACTATACTCTTTCTCAGAGTTGTTTTTCCTTTCAGATCGTGCCGTGTACGCCACTCTTAACGCGCGCGCCAACAGCGTGAGCGTAAATAATCAAATTCAACAAATCACGCACTGCAAATACGTGCGTAAGTAAGTGCATCCGTACGCAGAAGTGCTTAACAACAAGCGTTGGCAAGAAAAACCCCGCGAACGGGGGAAAAGGTACTCTGAGATAAACTATACATCTGTCGTGGGGTCGAGCCCTGGTCCCGGGACGTCTCCTTGTTTCCCTAAGCAAGAAACTTTACTCTACTTGCTTCGTGCTTCTGAGGGCACGTAAGCCGTCGGTCCCATCTGAAGTGTTCCTGACACACTGTCGGATGTAAAAGAAGTAAAGAACGTCAGGGGCTAGGCTACGGCCGTTCGAAATAAGAGTAGGGGAATCTTTCCCGGCAACCGTGACCGTATGTCAAAATACGTCATCAACTCTAGGACCAGAGTATTGGCATTTATGTCCAAAAATATTGATCCTGCTGATTATCAAGGTAGAAGTAGCGCTCCTAAACATTGTCCAAGGTAATGAGCCTGAGGTGCGCGAATGACCACGCTCCTTAAAACTGCAAGCGTGCAAGTACTAACTAGTCGGTAAATTTACACTGTTCCTTGGGGAAGGGGGCAGCTTTAGGTATTCATCCTGCAGGGGCCCCTAGTTCTGAAGTCCTCCACGTAATTTTACGGAATTTGAAGTGAAAAGCGGAAAAAGCCTAACTGAGGAAAAAAAAGACCCCAAAACAGCTTCACAACAGCAAATTAATAAAGATTTGAATAAATAAATAAATACTTATGAATATTTGAGACCATAAATTGAACAAAATAAAGCCAAATTTATCATAGATTTACCTTACAATGCCTATAAAAACGTATAAACTACCTAATAGTCCCCATTACGGCCGTGATATACCCAAAAATACTGCATTGCTCTACGTCACTGTGTCCCAGGATTCCTTGCGCGCGCGAGCTAAAAATAGCCACGTTTTCCAAAAGCTTCAAGCAAGTTCAGACCAGCCTATAGTATCGCTGCAGGTATGGGAATACCATGCTCAGGCTGCAGGGCAGAAACTTGTTTGTTCATTAAGCTTAGTTTACAAACACTAAAAATGGCACCAATACCAAAACGTAGTGCAAAATTAGGAGGGCAGATTATGACTGCTAAATATAGAGCTTCTGAACCAGCATTTGTGAACGATTTTTATGCTGATGGAAACAAGATGTTTTGTAATTTTTGCAAGCACACGGTTCGGAATGGCGCATGCGAGATACCTGAAAACTGTAAGATTTTTAAGAATTTTTATTGTATCAAAAAAGAGCAAAAAATACAAAGCAGAATAAAGCGGAATTTGACATTTGTAAAGCAGAAATTTTTTGTCCGTACATAATTCCCCCAGGCTCAATAATTGTTCTACAAGTAAAATTTGGAATGTTTATGCGAGCTGGAAAACTTTTTTGTTGTTTTAAAAATTGCCCCCAGATCAGGTCAAATCCTTGTGAGCGGAGGACAATTTTTTCAAGAAACTTGTTGTCTGAAATCTGCATTTTAATAATACATTAAATTGAGCTCCTCGAATTGCCCAGGAGAGCAAGTAGCGCTAGTCGTATCTCCCGATTTAAAAAAAAATCTCCTGATATCTCCTGCATTGAAAAAAATTCTACCGTGATGTTTTTTTAAAGCATTTATACTTTCCATATAGGTGTCGATAGATATCAATAACCTGCCTCGGTTAACCAGATAAACTGCATGGAGAAATTAAAGATATGTGGCAAGATTAAATCCCTGCATTTGAAGCGTTACAGCCTAGTTATTTTATGAAGACACATCCAAAGTTAAGATATGTGATACAATAGTATAGGGTAGGGTCTCCTCTTTCCGTTGTTACCAAATTTATGGAAATTGGTCAAAATATGACGTCAAAACGATGCAATCAATCAATCAATCAATCAATGATACAAGTACTTGCATAACATGCATACCCCATGAAGGAGTCTATTCGTACAGGGGACCCACGGCTTTACGTGACTGTCCGACCACCGAGCAAGTAGAGTAAAGTTTCTTGCCCAAGGAAACAAGGAGACAAAAACCACCCGGCCCGGGGCTCGAACCCACAATCTCTGTATTACAAGACCCGTGCTCTAACTGCTCGGCCACACTCCCCTTAAAAGCATGGCTGGTCTTTTTGGCTAAAAGAGGACCTCTACAAAGTCAATCTGTGGGCAGTCAGTTTTAAGTGGAAGAAATGTGTTACTTTGCACAGTGGCTATGTAATGACTTATAGGTCACATAATAAAATTATATTCCTGGCTGTATTTCTTCTTGGTGATTTTTAAAACTTTTTGATACCCCCTCGTATGTGAGTACCTCCCCCGGGTGTCAGATATGTGTGTACATCCACACTGCGCTGCAATTTTAAACGCGATGGTTCACTGCGCGTGCGCTGCAATTGTTTGGTTGTCCTCTACCGACCGACCCAATTTTTCAGCCCGACCCAAATTTTTTTTTGGATTTTTTCCCCCTCAAAAATATGCAAAACTTAACGAAAAATACAAAAAAACCCATGTTATAACTTTTGCTTTTTTCGATATTCCGTTAACAGAATCGACAGAAGCAGGTGAAGAGGGTCTACATGTCTTCTTTCAACCCTCAAAACCTTCAGGATGTCACAATCACTACAAGAGGTATTTGATTGTTTTGATTTGGATGTCGCGGGGGAAGTTGTGAAGGCTTAAGCGGCCGATCGACCTAGCATACCGTGGAGCAGTACTATTTTTTTTTTTTTTTTTAAATCTGATCGACCGACCCTCTCTGAAAAAAGCTGTGGAGGGCAACCAAACAATTTTTTTTGGCCTTACCAATCCGATTTGACCTGAAATAAAGCAGCTCCAATAGATTGATATCCCAACTTGCGTCCATGCAAACCAAGTTGAGAAAAACTTTCCGTTGCGTTTTTTTGTTTTCGGCTGCCGCAGTCTAATTGTGTGTGAATTGATTTGAGTTGAAAATAATTTGAATTTCAGGACATAACAATTTTGTTGGAATGAGAGCAAAGGGTTGGTGTTCAGCTTCAGGCTCAAAATGGTACATCCAAACGTTTTCCACATATCAAATTGAATTTACACATAATTTAGCAAATATCATAGTTCTTTTACTAGCTACTATCCTCTTCCAGGTGGGCAAAAAAAACATTGTTAAAAATGTGATCCAATTGGATATTGATCTGGCCTGGTCCAGAGAATTGGGTTCACCAGCAGATTGAAGCACTTGGAAGTTGTTGTTTTATGAAAATCCATATATGCCCCTCTCCACAACAGATGTCATCATCAGAGAATCATCCTTTCATCGAGATATATGACACACATCATTGCCAACTATCTTTATTACACATTGCACTTCCAAGTTCATTGAAGTTCAAGCCAGTGTCTCTACATATATGGTATCAGGGTATGTTAAAGGTCTACAGCCTCTGTTTGGACATGGCAGTCTCCTTAGTAGGAGGTCCGATATGATTTGGTCCTTGGCTCGAAAGCAGTGACCAGCAAACTGGGCTCTTCTCTGTGCCCCAGTTGTAGAGATGGGGGGTATTATACAAATATTTACTGCTCATGAGGGCAATTGTGCAAAATATCTACCCAAGGTGACTGGAGACCGTGGGCCTACTATTGCCCTCCACCGAAGGTGGAGGGCAATAGTAGGCCCACGGTCTCCAGTCACCGAGGGTAGATATTTTGCACAATTGCTCAAATAAAGAGCAGTAAATATTTGTTTTATATACCGTATAAAAATATTCTTGTCATTTGATGACTTGCGTAAACTCACTTGATAAAACTAAGTGCATATCCATAGGCCTACTGCCAGTTAAGCTTACCGTGTCTGCATTCTTAGCCTAGCCCTAGCCTAGGGCCTAGGCCTAGCTGAGTAGCTCTCGCCAAAGCAAAGGCAAGCAGTGCTTGCATGCTTGAGGATCATCCGACAGCTGGGAAAAAGCACTATAACATGCAGTCAATTCATCCATTAATTGTTTGAACTCATCCATCTGGTCAATTTTGTTTATTTCACTGACTGATGAAACTACGCTACGGCAAGACAAACATGTCAGAACGTAAACAAACCAAAAAGCTGATATTGCCCTGCGGTGACGTCACGCAAGGGCAATATCACGTTTTTATTGACAAAAAATGCCCGGCTATGATGTCAAGCAGGAAATATACCAAATATTTTTGACAGTCTAATGCAGTGTCAACCAATCAAATGACAAGAATGTTTTCATGCAGTATATAAATCACCATATTCTGATGTTTAGTTGGATGTTGTTTCCAGGACATATATTGTGGACACGCATTAGTAGCCTGGTGTAGGTGCCATCTAAGCGGTCTTGAAGCTCTTTCTTCAAAGTCCTTGTTTCTGCGCCATACAAATGATGCTTTCAACACAGGCCCTGAAGAATTCAATCTTGGTTGCCTAGCTGGTAATATCAGACTTCCATATGGCATCAAGCTTGTTACAGGCAATCCATGATTATCCCTTTCTTGTCAAGAAGTCCTTTTTGCTATCAAGTACATATGACCCAGGGTATTTAAAATCGTCTACTTCCTTGATGGCAGTTCTATTCATTGAGCGGATAGGAGGATGATCAGATGTTTCATTGAGGATCAGGCATTCGGTCTTCTTTGCATTGAGCATTAGTCCGACCCTAGCCGCCGATTCTTCGAATATAACCAGTAGATTTTGAGCAGATGATATAAGTTCTGCGGTCAGGGCAACATCGTCTGCATAGTCTAGGTCTGTCAAATAGTTTTGACTTTGACGTCCAGATCTTCTGCCAATTGTGAGGCCCTTGTCTCTCATGGTGTCGGCTGACTGGCGCAATACAAAGTCGACCACAATAACAAAAAGGAAGGGAGCAAGAGTGCCCCCATGAAGAATTCCTGCTGTTGTAATAAATTCCTCGGTTGGACCATCCATGCTCTGGAAACAAAACTTGTCGGGTTGTCATACATTATAGCAATGGCACTCACCATCTCCTCAGGGATACCAAGTACCATAGTTAAGTAATGTATGCATCATTGCCTTCCGGTTTACACTATCAAAGGCCTTTGAAAAGTTTACAAAGACTATGGAGGCCCAGATCTGTGGTAGCCTATAATCCAGTTTACATTCTTGGCACATTTCTATTGTTGTCAGAAAATTAGAACATAGAAAGAGGGCAAAATGGTATACAAATATTAACTGACTATAAGTGTGATGGTAGAAATATCATCACAAAGTGAAAGCTGTATTATTCCATTTCACGAGCCATAAATGGAACAATACATCTTTCACCGAGTGATGATATTTCTAACATCACATGAATTTAAGGCAGTTAATATTTGTTTATCACTTATAAATTCTTTAACCTCAAAATATTGATAACTTCAGTGTTATCCAAAAGTAGTTGAGTGGACCTTAGAAAACCAGTGGTGAGTCTGTGACTTTGGTGCATGTGTATTTCAGTGCAGTGAAAACTATCAAATGGCCATAAACCAATTGAAATGCCTTGAAATTATTGATTCAAGAGTGAGTCACTTTACAACTTGTGACATTCTTGCTAGGTTTGCCCTCGCTACAAGTTCAAATTTTCCACCCAAAAAGAAATATGCCAATAATAGGAATGGTTTATTTAAACCACTTTTCATTATTCTTCACTTTTAGTTAAAAAATGGAAACCAAGGAAGAGTGTACCGACTCATTAGCGGACCCAAGAAATGATGGCGTTGCTGTATCTGCCGATCAAATGTCAGATATCAAGAACAAAGTTGGTGAGGAGAAGCATGAGTATACATCCATTGAAAATTTGATTAAAGGTAAGAAATGTGATGAAAATAAGAACTTTATAATAGGATGGATATTTCAAACAAGACAATACTCTTCCTACATATTTTATACACTGCTCCACTGTACTGTACTGCCATTGCTTCTGGCAGTGAGATGATTTCCTGTATATTAAATGCATTAAGAGTTTATTTATTATATAGCCTAAATGACTAAATAATGCCCAAAATAAGGGCTTTACATAACTTATTTCCACATTTTGCAAAGGGTCATTTTTTGGTCCCTTCAGTTCTGTAGACCCCCTTTTCAGAGTCAATCTTCCGTTCGCTAGACTAGGGTTTCAGATATCGGGGCCGCACACCCCTACCAAAACCAAAGTTGGGTGTGCCCCCCCCCCCCCGGGTCGCTACATGCTTTCATTGCTCTGTATATATGTGTAGACCAATATCCTGTTATTTCTAATTTCCTACACCTCAAAATCTGGCATTGGAGCCATTCACTTGATGCAACCACAAATGGTGCACATTTTTCACCAATTGCAAAGTCAGTTTGAAACACGCATATTGGTAGCATTATTTGATTTGAAATTTGCACTAATTTTACACCAGTAACAATAATGGCCAAGTACTAATAGCAGATATTAATTAGGTATACTACAGTGGAACCTAGTTTTAACACAAAATCTGTTATCACAAAAACCCTGATAACACAAAATAATTGCTTGGTCCAAAGTGTGAAATTTTTACTAGAATTCAGATGGATAACACAAACTAAAATCATGTCCTCAGTGATTTTGTGCTAACAAGGTTCCACTGTAATAAGCAAAAATGTATATTAATCCATGTCCGACATTTCACAGAAAAAAAAATGTCCGGGGGTGATTTTTGAAAAGTACCGTAAACAAGGATTTTCACTTAGGACAAAATTACCCCAAGTGTGCGTTGCCTTTTAGTGATTTTTATGCCCTAAACCAGGATTTGAATTAAAAGCCATGCCAGGGATACCTATATTGGGATGTACGTGAAGAAACAGATGATTTCTGATCTAATCATTTTGATTCAGACACTTAATGCAATGTTTTTGTGTTTTCTTTCCTAGATGTTGGGAATGATCTAAACTCCACATGCCTGCAATGGGTACAACCAATGATGTAAGTTCTTTCTTTCTTCATGTTAGGAGTGGAGTAGATCTAGAATATCTGCCCAGTGCTACCACTAAGTCAGATAAACGTCTAAGCAAAGATTCCAAAATTCCATTCCGGCAAGTGCCCTCTCCGGGAATCGAACTCAGGCCCAATGCGTGCGAGGCGAGATCGCTAACCACCACACTACGGCGCCCCTTGTTCTATTTTGAAGTTTTGAGGGATTGTCTCCGAGAAGGGGTTTATGTTGGGTATTGATTAAAGGTGGTCAACAAATAGACGGAAAGATTTCCTCTTTATAAAGCAAATTTTTTTCAGGAAGAGTTTGGCTGTTTAAAGGGATATTAATAATAATAACACAATTCTTATAAGCGCAGACACATCAGATGACATCTCAGTGCGCTTTACATTATTATTATTACGCTGTTATTAGGAAATCATCACAACCATTTTACCTCAACTAGATCGCAATCTTAAGACGCCGACCTATTGGGATTTAGATTGTAATATTCCCCAACAACTCCCCAATGCGCTTGGGTTGATGAAGCAATAAAGATTAGGCCTGTATTCAAGAAAGGTGTTTAGCTAAACCACGGTTTTAATTCTCATCAACAGCTTGGCTCATTGAACTGTTCCACTTGAAAGCTGCAATGGTGCATATCATTCCTGGACAGTTGAAGTTCAGTTAAACCCAGAGGTGGTATTCAAGATATCCCACAATGCATTATTCTGATACACTGATATATAATAGGCAATAATGGTTTTCTGGACAAGGGGCTATTAGGAATTTGAGAATTCCATTGAATAGTACTCATTCATATCTTTCTAGGGATGTGTTTCTTTTCACACTAGCCCAGTGTTTACCCACATTGCTGACACCTCAAAAACCTCAGTAACCTGTACATAAGTATAGGAGTTGAATTGGATTTGCAGGCATATTGTACAATCAGTGTATCAGAATAATGCATTGTGGGATATCCTGAAAACCACCTCTGAGTTAAACCATGGTTTAGCTAAACACCTCTTTGGAATACAGGCCTAAATGTCTTGCCCAAGGACATAACCCCTTGGCAGTAGCAGGATTTGAACTCACGACCTCATAATTCAGAGTCCTGCACTGTTCCACTAGACCACACCTGTACATTGGTAGAATTTTGTTCAGAGGTACAGGAGTCCATTTTGATTCTCATGGATGGAGTTTGCGTGAGTCTTTGGATTCTCCTCCATTCACTTTGTGTGGGAGCTTTTGGGATTTAGGAGAGTCTACTTTGATTCTCGTGGACATGTTTTGCACGAGTCTTTGCGAGAGTTCGGACTCGCGCCGAAATTCTAGCCCTGCCTGTAGTCTGGGAATCAACTCAATCAGATCATGGAATTAGTAGAAATAATCTACTAATGATCAGATCATCATATATCTGAAAAAGTTGTGGTGAGTGACGTAAACAGATATTCTCATTTGAAGAGATGGGGCAGAGGGCAAAAGAGCTTGTGCTTAGGCACACCCAAATTTTTTCCAAGTATCAAATCACCCAAATTTTGCTTAAGTTCCTATAAATCAAATTAAAGAAAAAACTTAGTGAGGGATGGTAGTTCTCTGTGATTGTCGTAAGTTTTTTACTATTTAATCATATACACTCGCGCTCTTAAAAGTATTTCCGCACAATCAAAAACTGTCAAAAACCTTGTTTTTTATGTTAAACGACCTAGAATCATCAAAGATTCATACTAGTATAGGTAACTTATCTATTCCATATGAATAAATCGACATTTCTTTTAATATTTGATCTTCCATTGCTATAAAAATGGCTGATTTCATCGACCAACTACAAATACACCACAAGTACAAATCTCAAAACTATGTAAGTAATCAATTTTTCATAACCTCATTATTACCTTGTAACAGGATAGAATATTTTCAGATTGTAAGTTTTAAAACAAATGCGCAGAAATGTATATAAACTCAATTTTTATGTTCAGACAAAAGTTAGTATTATGCATTACATGCCATATTTTCAAATGCAATTCCGACATAGTTACTTTGTTAATTATACAATATAGACTCTGTCAAAAAAATGATGAAAATCAGATAAACGCCTTTTGAGATATGGCTGAATAACGGTTTTGTGCGGAAATACTTTGGAGCGACAGTGTAGATGTATCCCCATCTGTGATTGTTTATCAATAAATATGACTAATGTTTTCACTTTGTTACATTGCAGGGAAAATGAAGAGTTTGAGAAGCTGAGCCCTACACAAGTGGACAAACTACTAGATGAAGCCAAAGCGCTGGAAGCAAGCCTTCTAGAAGAAAAAGACAAGCTTCTTAAAAGATTACAAATGCTATCTAGGACCTTGCAGATTATTTCATAAGGCGCTACTTTTAATGATAGATTTACATAAACACTGTTGGAGCAAACACAGACCAGATCTTGTTGGTACCTATTTCCCAATTTAAAGGAGCCTGGTCCGATTGCTTCAACTTTTTTTCAAACTTTTTGAGATTTTGGTTCCAAAATATAGCTCATAATTTTCTCATAACTTATGTGAAATTCCATGGCCGGCTTGGGTTCTATTTTTGAGATATGTATGAAAATGTGTCTAATTATGGTAACCATAATTAATTTTACATAATAACTTATAGGCAGCTCCAAGATAAAAATAAAATCAAAACGGTTTGATTTAGCTGAAATTTGAAAGTTGGACCTCTCTAGTGGTCATCTTTCATATGACATTGAAAACTAAATTTGCAATATTCGGACCAAGCTCCTTTAACATAACCAAACTTCTCTTTGATGATATTCATTAAGAAAACTGCATTTGTAATGTCATTAATGGACTATAAATGAAGTGGTACAGTCTCTTTTTACTTGTGATCCAGTTTGATATATTGTTCAACAATTCACTCTTTATACAGGAGCGTACCGTTGTTGATTCGTGATGAATCCACAGTTGATATTCAAATTAGCGCGTCACACACGGCACGGCGTTTACGGAAGTGCGTTTACGCAGTACACAAAAGTCGGCCCATTGATCATCGCGCGTCAGGAACTTACAGTATGTGCAAAACCCGTGTTTGAGAAATATTGATAATGTCAAAGCAGCAAAAATTCCCAAATTAGCACTTTGCTTCAGATATGCAAAATATTTGTATGAAGATGAGTAAACCTATCTGTTAAGTTAAAAACATTTGGAATTTAATTCATACGTTTTCAGGAAGATTTTCGTTGTTGAAACTGCAGGGGTGTGAGAGTTCAGCTTTTTTAATGGCTTCAAAAGAGTCATAATTTCAGCTTTTTCTTTCATTTTCAGCCTGTTTTTGGCATTTTTTCACAATTTTCAGCTTTTTTTATCACATGACTCTCACACCTGTAAAAGGTATTCAAACACGCCACAGAGTTGTTCATGACGAATCAACAACTCTGCTTCCGATGCGCCGGTGTATTTTTATCACGCTCGGATGGCTATAGCCACCCTCGCGCGATAAAAATATGCAGACGCATGGATGCATCGTTGTTGATTTGCGATGAACAACTCTGTGGCGTGTTTGAATACCTAAATATACATTAATATTTTTAAAGTATCGATATTGCCGATATTTTTTGTTGCTAATCTAGTTCAGTCTGTAGGGAACACACGGGGTCCATGACAAAGCATTCCAAACTCAACTTTGTAAAAAATGGTGTACAATTTTATTACCCTTCTGGCTTTATAACGGTTAGTCACAGGGTTTTTTCTCTAAATTTTTCATGGGGGGGGGG
>JXSR01S005524.1:167207-177246 GCA_000969725.1 Ophiothrix spiculata | reverse complement strand
AGTCCCCCCAGGAAAAAAACACTGAATCACTTGCATCTCTGAAGTATGTGCAATTGATTTAATAACAGATGCGTAATTCTGCATGTGCACTAAGAACATAGAAGTTGGTGTCGCTTGTTTCTAGTGGCATTGTATTGTGGGTCAAGAAGGGAAACCTGATATATATCGAAAATTAACGGACGGTATATCCATATCAATCTTGATATTGATAATCTTTATATTTAATGCTTTTGATGTCGGAACTTGATTAATATGATAGAACACACTTCAAAGGTAATAGTGATAAAATTAAAAATTTGAACTCGGAGGCGATTTTTGACTATACTCATCTTCAGTGGCCTGTAGCACGTTATATACTATGCCGACCTCAAGGTACCCATTGATATGATGGGTCACAAATATCAATCAAAATCAGTTGGTGTTAACTTGTTAAGAAAGTTGAATCAGGAACCAACAATCATTATAGCACTGTTGCTCATAGTGGGCAGTAGGGTTAGACCCCCAACCTTTTTATATTACCCCACCCTTTTTATAAAGGCACCCTTAATACTTAAAATTCCAGACCCCCACCCTTTTAGCAATGTTTCTTGCATCCACTTTTGGCGTCATCGTAATGTTATACCCGGACACTCAAACGCATTTAACATACCGAAATATCACCTCACTTATTTTTAGCCTGAGAGTATTCCTATTTATCTTACATCCAGTTTGGGTGTCATGGTAATGTTGTAGCTGACACCCAAAAGCAATCCTGAAATATTACCTCACTTATAAAGGATATTCATTTTTTTTTCCATTTTGTTTTGTAAATATAGTTGTAAAAATTGGGAGTCTGAAGAACCCCCACCCTTTATAGTTTGCTTCCACCCATTATATCAATCCACCCTTTTTAGTGGAAAAATGTGAACCTCCATCCTTTTACCATTTTCCAAGATTTCAAACCCCCACCCATTAAAATGCGTGGACTGCCCACTATGTTGCTAATAGTAGGTATGCTCTTAAGAGTGGGCATCAACTAAGATATGTATTTGAGGCAATTTCTACAAAAATTGATAAGCAAATAAAGCACAACAACCAGTATGTTACATATCATATAGTTTATTAGTTATGACATTGATATATAAAACAAACTAGCATTATACTGGTCTATATAAAATGTGGTCCTAGAGTTACAAATGGATACCACTTAAAAACAAACTAGTGTAATGCAATGGAGGTGTTCAAAAAGTGTATGGCTCAAACTAGGAGATAAGCTATGCTGTTTATATTCATAAGTTATGTAGATCAACTTAATTAATGTACAGAAAGTTTAAAATATCTGTTTTTTTATTTTATTTGACAGAAACTTAAAATTTGCCAGTTAGAGGAACTTAAAACTCATAATTAAGCATTAACAATAAAAAACACAAGCTTAATAGATTTCCAATCCAATTCCTCTCTGCCATGTGTGACATTTCCAAGCAAGCCATGTTCTTTTGATGTATAAAGGAGTAACCTTCCCATAGGGTTTACAGGGGAGATACCAGACTTTGTATACCAGCCCATGTAATGGCGTCGTAAGCTATGGAACTCAAATTGGGGGTATTCAGGTCCACTCTGTTCCCAAAAAATCAATTCCGAGCGTAGAGACAAAATGTACAAATAACACTTTACGCGAATGATACGCCAACCTGCACGCAAAGCGTGTGTGCGTGTTTCAATTTTCGCGCATTATGACAAGATGCGATGCATCATCGGCAAAAACCAGAATACCCCCAATTTTGCTCCATGTTGGAATAAAATTGGCGGCGTGCCTGGTATCTCCCTTGTAAATCTATGAACCTTCAAGTGGTGACACTTGCATTTACATTGGGTGTTGCACTTGGGAGAGAGATATTAAAGTGATTGCATGTCAGTAAATGATGGTAAACTTTTGCCATTTTTTATGGTAAAAAATCAACTCTCAAAAATGGCAAGCTGAATTCTCTGTAACATCTGAACAAGAGCAGAAATTGCATAGCGTATAAAAAAACAGTATAGCTTATATCCTACCTTGGGCCACAAACTTATTAAATGCCAAACAAAAATTCATTGGACAGTGAAAACATAAATGCAGAATGTAGGGCCCCACTGTTTGTCAATGCAACCCCTACTCTGAATTTTTGTTTACCTTGTCCAATAATCTTTTACCTTTTACTTAGCCTAATACACCTCATATTGGTATAGAAAACATGGTCCAAGCTGGTACAAATGAATATCACATGAGGCATTCTGCAGCACCAAGACTATGGAACTTATTGCCACGTCACATCACTGCTGCCAATACAACTGGACATTTCAAGAAACTGTTGAAATATCATTTATTCACTTAATTGATTTGTTTTGCATTTCATGTATTCTGCTGGTTGGTCATATTTTGTTCTGCATGTGTATATACTGTTGTTCTTGTTGCGCTTTGCAACCCAGGGAAAAGGCGCGTTATAAATGCTTGTTTATTATTATATATTGCAAATTCTTAGTCACTGAGTGCGATTTTACTTAAATAAGGAATTTTGGCCATCCATTATGAGACGATAGATGACAGTGCGTTCAGCGTGAAACGCAGTGGAGCCACGTGTTCAAAATCACAGCGCGATGCAGGTATACGCACACATCCGGTGCAAACAGCTTTACTGAGTTTGGAATATTTCATGTTTGAATAAGGGTGTACGTTTTTCCAGTGATAATGTTTATAGTTTTTGGCAATAATTTACATTGTTTTTGGTTTATAAAATGACTCAAATTTGTGACCAAGAATGAGAATAAAATATGGCGATGTCATCTATTGCTCATAATGGATGGGCGTACATTATTTTTTCGTAATGGGCACCCCCTGCGGGGGCACCCATTACTCAAAATGATGTACGCCCATAGGCCATCCATTATGAGACGATAGATGACAGGCAAAACAATAAATCTTATCTTTTATTCTCTAATCATATTTCAGGCAATTTACATTAGAGATGTGATCTTGCAACACCAGTCACATGGCTATAAAGTTACATGTTACTAATTTTGATGTGACCTGTCATTTCAAAACACGGTACATGTAGTGACTTACATGTTTCTCATTTCGTGACACTGATAAATCACAAACTTGAATATGAATATTCCTTTTTACCAGTGACCAATGATATTTGATCGGGCTTACCAAGAAATATTCATCTTCAAGTATGGGATATCATATCAATTTTACAAAATGACAAACATGTAGGTTGTGACATATGATATCATTGGCCAACATATCTACATAATGAAATGAGATGTGTTAAGGCTGGGGTAGACCCACAACTGGTATAAACTGTTTATGTACTCTAATCTTAATTTAATTGTGTAAACCATATAAAAGTATACATTTTGAGAAGCCTATTTTTATGGCGATGTCAGTTTTTTAACCAAAAGTCAATTTTGGCAAAAAAATTCCAAATATTTTTTTACCCCAAATTTTTTTGAAAACCAACTGAAATTTGCATTCATGAAATTTCTCGATTTTTTGTGCTTTTTGGAATCTTAAAATATATGTTTAGGTAAGGCCAAAAAAAAAAAAGAACTCTGTCTCAGCTTACTTAAGGTCGAAACCCTAAGCGCTATGTGTTTTTTTAGTAAAGGGCTACGCGGAAATACCCCTTAATTTTTTTTTACTGCATTTTTCGGCCACTATTTTTTTTTCGCGGCCCTTTATTTAACTTTTTTTTCCAGTAGTAGGAAAAAAAGATGAAAAAAATGAAAATCTCTCAAAAACCTAAAAAAAAAAATGAAATGCCTAAAGTTGGGATTTTTAAAAGCTATGCGCGCGAGAAGGTGAGACAGACTTTTTTTTTTTTTTTTGGCCTAAGGTTTCTCAAACTTATTTTTGAAAGCTGCCTAAAAATGGTGTTTTTTGACATATTTTATGCCAGCTGTGGGTCTACTCCCGCCTTAATAAGCAACTTGTAGGCTTCACTATGCCAGGAGTTTTCACACAACCACATTACAATTTTTATGTACACTGTCATCTTATCAATCATTATCTTTGTAAATAGTGTGGAAAAATGGTGATATATAAGTATTTGAATAAATCTGAATTTTGAATCAAATGCATTTGCTTTTAACCAATTGCCATGATTTTTGTCTTTGACTGCTTTTTCTTCGGGGCATGGTTAAAATCATTTCCCCTTGGTGATCTCAAAACCATGAATATGCCCTCAGCTTCGCTTCGGGCATATTCACCTAGGGAAAATAATTTAAACCATGCCCCTCTAAGCCGTCAATATTTGTATACTAGTATTAAATCAAAAAATTTCACTGCAGACAATATTTGAGGTTCCACTGTAATATTAAGGGTTGAACAAGTAAAATAATATATTACTTTCTGGCAACCTATTGTCCACCAAAAGACATGCTAGAAGAAAATATTTTTTTTTTCTTTCGTACATCCCAAAAATTTGAGACCATAAAATGTTTTAGTAAAATAAAATTTGTTCCCTGTCTTTCTATCCAAAATTGTCAAAAGAAGTCACTGCAAAGAATTTATTTTACTTGGCCTCAAGAATAAAATCAAACCTACACCAGGGTCAACTACTCTAGCAGCTGCTTACACATGTCAGAAAATTTGCTACAAAGTGACGAATCTGTGAATGAGATCCAAAATTCTGAGAAATCTGAACTATTCAGTGTTTCTAGAAATAATTACAAAGTTTGGAAAGTACCAACACTACAATTCTCCCAATTTGTAAATGAAAAAAAAAACAAAAAACATCAAAACAAAATTTATGATAATCTGTGATCAGTTTGCAATAACAAAAAAGATGCGTAAGCAAAACACAGTCATTGAAATGAAAGGTAACTTGATTTATTTTCTTCTGCAATCTGAAATTTTGAACAAATTCTATGTCGGACACCATACCTGTTAAAGCTTGTTTTTTATATACCAGATTATCAGCCAAAGCTGTAATTAATAGTAATTATGTACATTTCAGCTAAATATACATTTAAAAATATTCACATATAATCCCCTTAAGCAATTAATTCCCTTATCAGCAAGGTTATACACCGAATTGCAAACTACTGCTACTATATTCAAAGTGTGTTTTGCAACATTCTTAAGTTGGTTTTCTGTCAGAAAACATTGATCTATGGCAAAGTCCCAATATATCACTGCACATAAATGTGTAAAGCTTAAGTCAAAATGCAGATCTATGCTAATTAGTAAGTGCAAGTTCGTGGTATCGTAAAGATCTCAAACAGTTGTTTCTACAGATATAGGTACTCATGCAGTATTCAGCAAAATTTGATTTCAGATGCCCCCTTCCACATCAGCTAACTGGCTGATAAAAGGTCACAAAAGTCATGAAATGAGTGCAAAGTCAACAGAATTGTTGCAAAACACCCTACCTACTATTATAACAACACTGACATTCTCATATAAACAGGTTGATAAACAACACTTGTGTCTCTTTTAAGGGGGGAAAGCACATTACTCAATGTTATGTTTTTGCCAATTTATTTTGTACCATAACTTTTGAACAAAGTGCGTGAAGTTAATAACATCACCATCATGTTCCTTGTGAAAATTCCTTTCTGGAAATGTATACCTTTATTATCTTTAAGCACTTTGTTAAAAACTTATGGTACAAAATAAACTCGCAAAAACGTAACATTGAGTAAGGTGCTTACACCCCTTAAGCTGAGGTATGGTACGAAAATAACTGTGCATAGCATTACAATCAAAGAGCGCACAATTATTTCCCGCATCATATAGGCCCAGCTCTCTACTTCCACCAGGGGTGTGAGAGTTCCCGAGTTCCTCTTTTTAGGCGATTTCCTCGTTTTTGAAAATGTGCTAAAATTTTAGCTTTATCATTATTTCAGCCCATGTTTGACCTTTTACCCCAACTTTACAACGTTTTTCCTTGTTTTTGTCAACTAGCATCTCACACCCCTGTTCCACGTACATGTACATATGCAAAGGATTGAAATGTTTTTTCTTGATAAAATTCACCCCTTTTCCCTCCAAAAATACAATTACTCATGAATATTAAACTATTCTCCCCTTCATTTGCAAAAATGTAACCTTATCAATCCTATGCCGTTATAAAACAAAAATGCAATCCATGACAACTGCAGTTTTCTGCATTGCAAGCCCCTATGTGGTAGTCGGTTATTGCGTGGCACCTAATCTGAGTACTCGGGTCATGGGCCATAATTTTTTCAAGTACTTTGAACTAGTTGGGGAAAGCTCTTTATAAATGTTGTGCGTGTTATTATTACCAACTTTTTCCATGATATTCCTAAAACATAATCTATTAGTACATGTTTATGCTTCCTTGTTAAACAATACAGGGAACCTTTCTGTCCAAGCCAGGATTTGAACCTGGTACCTCTGTCCGCAATTGACAGTTGCTCAAACCAACTGAGCCCCTTGGATATTAGATAATTGTACATCATAGCATGGTTAAGTTCATGAACACTGGAATCAAAATTTAACAAATTATTAGGAGCAGTGTTTCCGCTATGACCGTATGGCGCGCAATTAGCGCAGGAGCAGTGAAAACTGGCGCAAAGAGCATCTGAAAATGTGTGAGAAAGATATTTTTCCAGCTTTATTGAGCCAAATTTTGGCCACATCTCATGATTTTGGCGCAAGCACCTCTTAAACTTTGCCAAATTTGCTCGAATTGGCGCAAGCTCAAAAACCTTAGCGGAAACACTGATTAGGAGTACCAACTTTTTGAGTAATTACATTACTTGCCACAAGAGATGCGGTTTGCAACAAGGAAAGAATAAAAAAAAAAAGATGCTGGAAGTTCAAATTATCAAACCACGACAGGGATGAAGGTTTTAACCTTTTTCATGATACATGTTTTGCTTCCACATGAGTGCAATTTGTGACATGACAGCCATTTTGCAACTCAGTGAGAATTATCATAATTTTCATGTAGTAAACCTCTTTACAACCAAATATGATACCAAAAAAAAAAAATTGGGGGGATGTTGACCCAACATTTGATGTGTTTAAAAACCATGATCTTATAAGGCAACTGTCAGTGACATTACAAATTATAAAAATTGCTGGATGAAAAGATGACAGCCTTACAAACTGCCAACCATGACTTTACAGGTGTCTATTAACT
The DNA here is from genome assembly GCA_000969725.1 of Ophiothrix spiculata. Classification (NCBI taxonomy): domain Eukaryota; kingdom Metazoa; phylum Echinodermata; class Ophiuroidea; order Amphilepidida; family Ophiotrichidae; genus Ophiothrix; species Ophiothrix spiculata. Next base: position 170,116 of record JXSR01S005524.1, on the reverse strand, counting down.
ACGGTGTGTCCCAGAAAAACCCTGCACATGATTACACATTTCCATTACACTATTACTATTATATTAAAATTCAGGTCCTACTTACAAAATGCTACCATTGCCAAAATTTTACGATGGCTTCAAAAATTGCCAACCACAACTGTTTTGAACGTCTACTACCCTAGTGTACAATTCATTACACTGTTATACTTGCATAACAAATTAAGACTCTGATGCAAGTTGTCAGAATTATCAAACAGTGACAATGTTTATTGCATATTATATTATATACCTCATATATAGATTACTGTCTTCTGATTGGTCAAAGGTGATGGCTTGGATTGAACTAGGCCCGGGTCATATTGTTCACTAGGCCCGCTCAGCATATTTTGCGGCGCCAATGTAACAGAAGCAATACTGCACGAGCGACTTTTGACCATCGGGTTTTAAGTGCCAAAATGGTTCTTTAAACCAGCCAGTTGACAAAAATCTTAGGTATATAAAACAAATTTTGACTGCTTTTTCTTCGGGGCATGGTTAAAATCATTTCCCCTTGGTGATCTCAAAACCATGAATATGCCCTCAGCTTCGCTTCGGGCATATTCACCTAGGGAAAATAATTTAAACCATGCCCCTCTAAGCCGTCAATATTTGTATACTAGTATTAAATCAAAAAATTTCACTGCAGACAATATTTTATTTCTAAACCAACTCAAAATACAAATAAATCTGTTAAGTGAAATATAATTTACATTGTAAAAACAATCATACCTTAAATAATGAATGAAATAAACAATAAAATCAAACAAAACAAATTTAAAATAATGGGAAAAAAGGAAGAATACAATTTTTGTCTCCCTAATGCTGGGTTCTCAACTAGTTCTTTCAAAATGATGAAAATTGTAGGTTAAATTAGTGTCAAATGCACCTTTTCTAGGTGCATTTCTAATGAAGTTCTTTTGAGAGACTCAAAGCGCCAATCAGTACTAGTCAAAACGTCAAACTTGGCTGCGCCACTTGTTGAGAACCACTGCCCTAATGTATTTAATGACATTAGGCTTAAAAAATTGTTGACTTGCTCTTTGCAAACAACTCAAAAATTTGCAAAATTTAAGGGGTTTGTTTTGTTTGGGTGGACTTTTGACTATCTCAACAGTAAATTTGGTGAATATATCCTGATATTAGGGCTGAGTTTACAACAATATTGACAAAACGTTACATATTTGGATGAAACAAACATTTTAAATAATTAAAACACACAACATTTATATAAAGTATTTTCTTCCGTTTTTTCTTGGCCCATTTTCAAAAAAAAATTCCGACCGACCAACCATCAATTTCACCGTTAAAGGCCAAGTCATCAATTTTTGGGCCTTAGGATACCTTTTTTAAAGTAAAAAAATGAAAGGAGCTATGTTGATAAAATATTGTCTCTTTAATTACTGATCCTTATTTCATACAGGATGGGTCGTACAAAAGTGGACTTATTTACAGGTTTCTTTTCTTTACAAGCTGTTGCTTAATGTCAGTAACCTCCCAAAGGCAGTTTACTTGCAACCAGCCTCCATTTACACCCAGAAACATGCATAGACAGCAGGACCCATCGGGGAATATTTGGTCCATTTCGAGCAAGGGGAGGGTGGGGTATTTCTCAACTGCCTGCATGGTTAATATGGAGGAATGTTGGATTTACAGATCAGGCAAGGAATTCACTCCTTCCAGCTCCAAATGGTTCAAACTCTGTCAGGACAGATCAACCATTATTGGGGCAAACTACACGAGAGCTTGGAATGTACATCCACGTAGATTCCTGCGATGTACATCCATGTACATTCAACTCGAGGCGTTCGTGCAGCTCACACACTGCGTGTGCGTTGACAAGTGGCTTGGTAGTACGCGTAGGTATAACGCCTAGGTGCAAACAAATACATGCAGTTGAATATGCAGCACGAATCCACATCTGGTGACGTGTCACCATGTAGACACAATCTTTACTCCTGAAATGTACATCGATGTACATTCCAAACTCTTGTCACTGTGTAGTTTTCCCTATTATCGCATCTCAAGTTGTTAAAAATCTCCATAAAACAATATTATACCAAAGTCCAGAAAAGTATTGCCCATTATTACACAGAGATATAACTTAATCTTAATCAAACATATGATTGTTTGCTGCTATCTTTAATTCTCCTGGCGCTTGATCTTATGCTGCTCCTTGACAAAGTCGGTGTGCTGAATGTGGAGCTACACCTGGACTCATCAGAAGACTGACTGGAAGCAGCGAAACGAGGTGACCTCCTGATGGTGGACATCTTCCTTGATATAGTGTTCCTCAGTGATGAGGCTCCGTATGCGGACACAGATGCCGATGTCTTGGTGGAAGTACTGCGAAAGGAGGATGCGGTGCTGCGGAAGGAGGACGAGATTGTGGAGGCCGTGCTCCGTAGGGAAGAATTGCGACTTATTTTCTCCGGAGGTTGGTTGAATGAATCTTCTGACATGGGGCGTTTACGAATGCTGGTATCAGTGCTGTATTCAGAGAAAGCAACAAAATATGTGATTGAACATTTTAAAATAAGTGATTCATATCAAAGTTCTTTCTTGTAGATTTCAGTAAACAAAATGAAAATCTCAAAGCATAAAAATGAGACTTTACATCTTTTCCATCATGCTATATTTTACTTGTTCAATTCAAATATTTAAAATCTAACAAGCCCTTTAAATTAAAAAATATTATCCATTCCAAAGTTTGCCAAATCTTCAACTCTACATCCAATGCTACTATATTTTACTCGTTCAATTCAAATATTTAAAATCTAACAAGCCCTTTAAATTAATTAGAGAATAAAAGATAAGATTTATTGTTTTGCCTGTCATCTATCGTCTCATAATGGATGGGCGTACATTCTTTTGAGTAATGTGTGCCCCCG
>JXSR01S005524.1:150789-164177 GCA_000969725.1 Ophiothrix spiculata | reverse complement strand
ATTCAATTTTATTTCCACAACAAATGCATAAAAAATATCAAAATCAAACAAAAGATAAATGCAAAATACAACAAAAACAGTGAAACATGAAAAATGCAGTTATGGTGGATAATACGAGAAAGCCAATAAGGCCCGTAAAATGTATTACCCCTACACTGTCTTACCTCCGTGTGCTCACGTTCCTCCTCACACAAGTCTTGACCGGTTCTATCCCATCTACAATATCTTCTTGCTGTTGTCCATTGCCTTGTAAGCAAACCAACTCCACGGTGTTATCAAAATGAGTGGAGATATAGATGGCGCTTGGGTTGACGGCAGGGCCTACACAACGAGGGCTGACGATATCCATGAATGTATGGATGCCAGGACTGTAATAGAAAAATATACTTATGATCAAAATGAGTGGAGATAATAGATGGCACTTGGCGATGCGTATTTCTCCATTCCTTTGTCTGATTATTTATTAGAAATACGTTGTCATCAGTTCTGGTCTCGTATGCTAGTGTGTATCGTTATAGCTTTATATCCTTGTACCTGTGTTCAGTTCGTCTATCTCCCAGCTTTAGATACCAAAAGGCTTTTGCCGCTTAATTCTTTCACTCCGGAATAAAATGTTCACAATCCGTCCTATTTGGTTGGAAAGCCGCTCAGAGCGGCTCACAGCCCCCTCCCTTATGATAGCTAATGATAGCCGTAGATCACAAGGATTATTCTTTTTGGACAAATTGGTAATGGGGCTAGATACATCTTCATATTAAGTGCTTGCAGATGAACCTTTTGACTAATTTCGGCTCATAGCATTGTTTTAGAGCTATTTGCATAAATTACGTTGATAATTTATTCAGGCCAATCGTGCACGCTTTTGCAGGTAGGAAGCAGGTGGCGCAGCGGTACTTCCCTAGCCTTGCACCAATGAGCCCAGGAACGGCGCGGGTTTGAATCCCGGTCTCGGCGCTGTTATATGCAATTGGTTACTAGTCCAAACTTGCCTCCTGCTCTAAAACTGGCAAATAAATCTGACCATCTGACAGACGACCCTCAAGGAAAACAGTGCTGGACACTGATGGGGCTATCCTCTATAAATATGTCATATTTATTTATTTATTTTGCCGCTGTGAGCAGCTTTCCAGAGTGAAAGAGTTAAACCCTTCAGTAGTAACAATTGACAGGTTTGGGAATATTTGTAACTTGTGTAATTTATTTCTTTTATATGTTTGAAAATCAGATTTCTTTCTAGCTTTGATGACATACCAAAATTATTAATTGACACACATTATTTTCATAACTTTTCCATGTCTTATCCCAGTTTTTCATGATTTCTCTAGGCCTAAAAATATATATTTTTTTTGAAAAATTCTTGTGTCTTTTCCAGGTTTTCTATGACAAACTGTCCTGTTTTTAGAGACAATCTGGGTTGTAGGCCGTGTTCCCGCTAAGGTTTTTGAACTTGTGTCAATTCAAGCAATTTTCACTAAGTTGAAGAGGTGCTTGCCCCTAAATCATTAGCTAGAAAAATATCTTTCTCACACATTTTCAGAAACTCGCGCCAATTTTTACCGCTCCTGCGCCAATGGCGCACCATACGGCCTTAACAGGAACACTGGTTGCAGGAAACAAAACAAAACAAAAAATGACTTTTCTTATCAGGCCAAGTTGAGCTTACCTATTTTGCTGTTCTTTTGGTTTGATTTCACACACCTCCATAGAATTAAAGTGAGCCACATACAGATACGGGGCCTGATAAGAAAACGCAAGTGGCAGGCGAGACCATTTCATGTCTTCATCACGACTTCGGCGCCCGTTTGCATCCACGAATATACCAAATTCTGAAAGGAAAGCAGAAGTAATACTCAATCTTCAAAACACAAATGTGACCATACTAGGTATGGAACTCAAAGTCAAGCGGTTAAAGCAATTTTGAATATTTTATAGTGGCACAATTTTCATAACCACTACACAAACAGCCCTCCATTTATTGAATATTATGATCTCAGACCTTCCAACCTGTGAATCCCAGAATGTAGGACATCCAACTTTGGAATCAGGGACAATGGCATGCATAGCAAAACGCAGACATGCAAAATGACAAAATGGAGGACATATAAGATTTAAGGACTTTTAAAATATCAGAATGAAGGTTTGTCCCTCAAAATGATGAACAGTTGGTTCTGTTGTGATGTTTTGGCACAGTATGTGGACACGGCACCATTGACGTTTCACTCCATTCTTCTTTGTCTTTCTGCTTCAAATTTGATTTCAATAATGAAATTATTTTTCTGTTTGCACATGAAATATCGCTTCGTTCGATTCACACTTTTTAGGTGTGAAGTGATTGAAAAGACTGCTTGATTCAACCAGTTGTAAATGATTTGAGAAATCTATCAATCAACATTGTGAGTTATTTACTGTGCCTACAGTCAATCTTCAAAATGAGCTCCCTGTTTCGCGGGTTTTTACTCATTAACGCGTGTTGTCAATAGTACTCTGCGCCGTACGCAACCCACTGCAATTCACGCAGTTGGATGTGATTGGTTGTTACCGCGATCGTCACACCAAGTTCTTGTCACTGACCAGGCATAACGATCATCTTGCGTCAGCTTTGTCAGTTCATTTAAATTCTGAATTACGCGTACACACGGACTGCATAGAAGCTTGATTGTTTGAATATTCTGGACGCGATTTTCAGGGAGCTTATTTAGAAGATAACTTTACTTTCATTTTGCACATAATACGACCCCATCCATACGCAACAAATCATGCAGTCATCAATTACAGTTACTTTTCGCTAATCCAAGGTCGTGTTTGAAATTAAAAATTGACTCAATATCAACTTAAGACGACTTTTTAGTGTGTCTGAATGGGGTATAACTAATAAAGAATAACTAATCCTCACAGAATAAAGATCAGTATGTGTAAAATGGAATCTGCATAATAATCTTGTAATTCTCATATCATCATATCAATTTATTCCAGTATCACACTCAAATACACTGAACAGAGCAAGAACAAATAAAATTATACATAAAATACAACAAAAGAATAATATTGGGGAGGTGGCAAAAGGTCAAAAAACACATTACTAGGAGAAAGTAAACACACACAAATCCGACGCACAAAAGACAAGACATGCCCAAAACTTCAAAACAAATTATCTAATAGTGCAATTGTTGAATTTGTAAAGATCACAAAGCTCAAGTGTATGTTTCTAAAAGGTTTGTTTTAAACTTATATCTAAATTCTTTGGCAGTTTTAGATTGTTTTGGTTTTTTATCCAGAGAATTCCATAGACCTGGACCAGATGTTCGAATTGATCTATCAGAAAAACATTTCTTCGAGTTATGGATGCTATAATTTTGGGCATTTCTTGTAGTATATTTATGATTTTGATTGTGCTTACGGAAATAATTTATAAATGTTTTTGGTAATAACTCTGCTTGATGTTTATACATAAACACACCAAGATCCAATTTATATGTATCATACACATCTAAATTTTTTTGCTTTTTGAAGAGCGGATTGGAATGGCATCTATAATGCTCAAGTGAGATTGTTCTTACAGCCCACTTTTGTAATTTATGAATTTTATTTAGATATATCTTAAAAGTATTTCCCCAAATTAGAATACCATAATTTATGTAAGGTAAAACAAGAGTACAGTACAGCGAATGCAAAATGTGTTCCGGTACATAGTGCTTCAACTTTGTTAACATCCCATTCTTACCATTGAAGCAGAGTAGGAATTCTTCTGGTTCCGACTCTGATGACACACATACAGCAGCGATAGGGAAACTCTGCATATGACTGGCCCCAAAAACAGCAAAGGCAATAGACGTGTCGGTAGAGTCCAAAAATTCTGCAAGAAAAAATTGGGTGACTTATTTGTTCATTTTTGACAAAAATTCCATTGCAAAATAATGCGATTTTAAGACAAGAAGTTTTACTCAATATATATTTTTATTGTATGAATCTAATACATTTGCAATATCATATTTTATCAAAAGATTGGAAAAAAACCACCAACTCTAAGAAAATCATCTTCAAATTGTTATAGTTTGGGTGCAGTTTGTTAATAAAATGTCACAACATGTGGATCAAAATGACAAAAACTGTTTGAATCTTTAACTTTGTAGGCCTATGGAATTATGATCATGAGGAAAAACCTTGCGCAACTTTGTACTTTTCAAGCAAGTTCTTAAGAACCAACTACTACTACATTTCAGAACTGCTTTATACTTTTTGATCAAAATGGCTGGGAATCAGACAAACTACCTTACAAATCATGTCATAAAGACCTGAAGATTGGGGGAAATGGTTATTATGCATAAAATATCCATACATCAATACATCTAACTAACAGCTACAATTTGAGATAACTGAGACATTTTACACAGTTCTTGCACCCTCATAAAGCAATTATGTTCCTTCAAGATATATTTACCATCTGGTTGGAACTGTTCCAGGTCAATTTGATAAAACCTATCTGTCCCAGCAAGCAGACTGGTCTCTGTAAATAGTAGACAACTACATGGCTCTCCTGTCCTGATCTCCTACAAAGAGAGAAAATAATCAAAATGAACTGCTTAATAAATGTTCTCATTGCTGAGTTCATTAACATATGGTCACAAGAGCTGGCTGCTTATCCAATGAGGCAAGATTCAGCCAAATATGTGTGATCTGGTTCCATACAATGATAACATCAATTATAATGGTACCATCTATCTTATGCGTGAAAACAATACTCTTATGCACTAGGGCTGTCGATTTCCGTTTAATTTGTCAAACATTTAAACAGATGTCATTTGGACCAGTTAAAAATTTAAACAAAAGCTTTTATGAACTACTAAAATTTAGCATGATCGTTCTTAAAATTTGTTTAAGTTTTCTCGTGATTTAATGATTCATATTACACAGACGTTTTTTTGCTCAGCAAAATGTCTAAACGTTTTTACCGTTCATCATCCATTTCTCAACTAGCGGTGCACGCTAGGTTTTTTTTTTTGGATTTCAAGAGATTTTTTTGCTTTTTGAATTTTTTTTGTATTACGTCATAAGAAAAAAAAGAAAAAAAATTGGCTGCAAGGCTAAATAGTAAGAAAAAAAATAGTGGCCAAAAAATGTGATAATATTCCCTCAAAGCGCATAGTCTTTACGACTAAAAACAAAACAAACAAACAAAAAATACTGGTTCTCGGAACCACACGATCCCCCTGGCCGACGCGATCAGAAAAATGGAAAGTTTAGGGAAATTTGACATCATATGACCTTTGACCTTCAGATGTAACCTTTGACCTCATCAACATATGAGGGTTGTTATATTATATCCACAAACCAAGTTTGGTTCCAATCAGACTTCAACTTTTCAAATTAGGCCAAATTGACATTTTCAGCCTATTTTACAACTTGACCTCAAATGACCTTTGACCCTAGTATGTGACCTTTGACCTGATCAACATATTAAGATTCTTATATTATATCCATAAACCCAAGTTTGTTATAAAAGTGGATAGATTGAGCCCATATTTATTGGTCGAGCTATGAGTTGTAAAAATATTGGGCGAGACGTAGTCGAGCCCAATATTTTAAAACTCATAGCGAGACCAATAAATATGGGACTAAAATCATCCAATTTTATCATTATCATGCTCAGGATCCAAGTTTTTCCACACTTGGATCCTTCAAAGCATAATAATGGTTTCAATCGGACTTCAACTTTTCAAATAAGGTCAAATTGACATTTTCAGCCTATTTTACAACTTGACCTCAAATGACCTTTGACCTTAGTATGTGACCTTTGACCTCACCCACAAATGCGGGTTCCCATGAAGCACCCATGACCCAAGTTTGGTATAAAATTGGATGGATTGAGTATGATACAAAAAGATATTGGTCGAGCTATGAGTTTTACGAAATATCGTGCGAGACGCGCAGCGTCAACTCATAGCGAGATCAATATCTTTGAGTATCATGCGAAAAAATCCATCCAATTTTATCATTATTATGTTCAAAATCTGACATTTTGTTTTCTGTCCGATATCCCTGACCGATTTTTTTGGAAATCGGTCAGCTCAGAACATAATAATGGTTGAAATCTATCGAAGTATGCAGAAGTTAGAGGCAAATGTCAACCCTTTTCACAACAACAACAACAACAACAACAACAACGCCGACGCAGACATCCACTACTATGCCATAATCCCCCTTCTACTTTTCAAGCCAGGGGGATAAGGGGGATAAAAATGCATAGCGCTTGGGGTTTTGGGTCAAAGAAACCTTGAGACAACATTTTTTTTTTTTTGCCTTAACAAGATTATTAACTGCTGCATTACATTATGTATGCAACTCCCTTGTTGCAAAGGACACTGTAGTAGATACACTCCCGGTCAAAAGTGTTTGCGCAAAAAACCTTCAACCAGCCATATCTCGAGAACCGTTCATCATTTGCATAATTTTTTCGGATTTTATATTATATATATAGCTCTTAAGAACTCAACAGGAATTGCATTCACCGCATAAATGAATATGGCATGCTAAACATATTGTATACTTTCTTCTGCACAATCAAAATGGAGTTTAAATACGTAACTACACATTTGTTGGAAAACTTATAACCTGGAAATGTTCTTTACGGTTACACGGTGATAACGACCAAAAATAAATAGGGTACATATCAAAAATTTTGTGTGGTGTATTCGTATATAGTCCAGGAAATCGGACATTTCTATGGTGATGGAAGAGTCAAATATCAACGGAAACATGGATTATTTATATTGGATACATATGGCACCTGTAAAAAACATTATAACATTTTTAAGAGTCTTGGTTGTTTGATATAATAATTAGGTTTTTGCCCGTCTTTAAGCGTGCGCAAACACTTTTGACCGGGAGTGTATATTACCTTGCGTATGATGAATTTCTTGTCCTGCTGGTTGTACTTCATGATAGCTATCCTGTCAGGCATGGCAGCACATACGTACACTGCACCTCTCACAACGCCGCTGGCAAAGAGATGACAGTTCTGAAATGAAATCAATCCTTGAAAGGCTTAGCCAAATTTATTATACATCTTTTCAGACTTACAACATAAAAACCCAGTATGTGATAATATATAACATACTTCTATTAACCCTCCAACTTCACTTCAATCTACTCCCATGTAAACTGTGTGTCCAAAGTTTTTACCCATGATTTCTACATGCCTGCAAATAACTGTTTGCACATCAGCCAAGTCTCATCTATTTTTGACACAAATGAATAAAGATCAGTAACAATTGACCCTTACTTGCCAGGGCATGGTATATTTTTAGAAATGATATATACTGATTTATTTTTTGCAAATTCCTGATTGACACGCCAACATGACTACCACATAAAAGTCAACATATGCCATCAATACACTGTAAACAGCCAGGATTCTATTTCAGCGTGATGACAGAAATTTCAATACTGACCCGGTATACGATTGAACAAAAGCGCTGTACTAATAATTGCTCGTGTGCCGTGTAATTGATTGGTTTGCGAAAGTTAAATTCAGAGGTATTTCTACAAATCAGTATTGTTTGTTGGAGAGCTTGATACATTCCTATTACTAATTGATGACACTGGGTTGGTGAGCCAAAAATTATTTTTAAAAATATTTAAATGATTTAATACCTTGGTGCAGTTGATCCTTTCATTACTGTTTTGTTAGTGATTGCAAATCCTTATTTTGTGGTAAATGGTAAAAGAAACATATTCCAATATTCTACCTCATTTTTTGTACAAAATCTGGCAAATCTGTACTAATTTGCATGTCTTTAGAACCCCTCCCATATTACAACTGTTGAGTTTGCTTACATCATTAGCCTTCTTTTCATGTGATAGATTCACACCCTTCCTATTCGATACCTCAATGATTTATATACCTTGAAGTATGCAACAAGCGATCAGACTCTGTTACAAAATCTACAGAATATCCCTTGTATTCTACAACATTGAGAACTATTGCTTTTGTATTGTGTAAGAGACTAGCAATGATTGACTAGGATTGATTAAGGCCAAATCACTGCATATTAATACACTTGGTACATGAATCTTTCATGAATTTGGTTTTATTTTTGGTTAATTTTGTTGCTACCAAATGGACAAATCTTGAATATAAGTTCATTTGAATATTCAACATGATTGGGTACGATGTTATGATTCAAAAAGTACAGACTAATTTATTTCCGCGAATGGTCATATTGGTTTACGTGTGTTAATCGGAGAGTATAGAATCCATATTTTTTTACCTCGATATCCTTGATGGCAGCGTACTTGACACTCGCATCTGATGAATTAGCCTGCCTGGTTAGCCTTCTCATGTGACTCATATCAACAGTGCACAAGATGTTACCAGAACCTGCAACCAAAAAGAAATATTGCCTCTTTATATTTGCACATTTTTTCCGTATCTCCAAAACCTCGAAAGAACACTTGAGTTTCAGTGTATATGCTCCGTTTCAAGTCGGTGCTTTTATCTACTATCTTGTTTCTCTACTGCCCATGAAATAAAAAATACAGTTTATTTCAAACTCTAATGATGGCGCGTAGGTCAAATTGCTATAAATGTTATACTGTTGGACACAATTTAACAAACACAATACAGTGCAATTTGTAGGTTGCAGTTAAATTAATGCCAATATTGTAACATTGAAACAACCATACAAACATCCAACCCCCACATGCAATGAGGATAACTAGTGCCTTGCCCAAGAACACATCTCGTTGCAGGGCTCGAACTCACAACATATGGATTAAGAGACGGGCTTTTTCCACTCAGACACACATGCTACTCGACATAGTTGGACCTCACTTTATTTTTAGTGGTGGAATTATCTTGAAGTCCGCTAATAATTAAAACTTATATACCGTCCCCTCTCGATTATACAGTAGACAGTTGGGAGAATAGCTTGATTCAGTAGGCTATTCGATTCAGCTGCATGATGTGGCTTCATTCGGCCGGATCGTAAAAACCCATTTTTCTTGACTTTGAACACATCTTTACGCACACACAGCGTAAGTTGACATTTTTATCTTCTTAGGAATAATATCGTAAGACCTTACTGATGTAGTAAAAAGTTACACTACTTATGAAACTACAACCAATACAAGAAGAGCTACAAATGAAAATGATAATGAAAAAGACGGTAGCAAGGTTACAAATGCAGGTGACATTGACAATGGAAGCCAAGTCAATAATGAAGATGCCACATAAAGGCATTCTGATTAAGATGTTGCGGGTGATAACCAAACAGTGAAAAAGAAGAAAGGAATGTACAAAAAGTAGAGTTTTTGATATGGTCATATAGTAATAAGCCTGCGACAAGAGATAGACTGTTACAATGCCTACAGAAAGAGGTATAGAATTTTACAGAAAAACTGTGAGCAAATGTACAAATTGACATATTGCTATGTCAAGCTAGAAGTCCTTCCAACATGGCAGGGTGGAGTTAAACATGAGTTCATATACCTAAGATTCCCCACATCAGGTTCAAGATCAGCTAAGACTACACCTCCTGCAACCACTACAACTCCAAGAAGCCCCCTAAAAAAAGCCCTCAGCAAAACACACCACTTATCCCTCTACAACCACCCAGTACAACCCAAACTAACCCTCAAAATCCACAGTAGGACAAAAGAAAAATATGTGTTCCATTTGTGGCATCGTTTACCAAAGTGAGGAAGATAAGGAGCACAAGTATATTTTACCCATTGACCAGATACTCAAGAGCAGCCTCAGACAAATGGTCTAGCAGTAATTTTTTGCCCAACTCATATTGCCAAAAAGCAGTACAATGTCCACTGCCTAGAACCAAACCAAATCTAATTTCAACCATCTGACAACGAGCATCGCTCAGCCAAATGTGTGGTTGTAAGGCATACCAGTATACTTAAGAGCAGCCTCAGACAAATGGTCTATCAATAATTTTTTGCCCAACTCATATTGCCAAAAAGCAGTACAACGTCCACTGCCTAGAACCAAACCAAATTTAATTTCATTCATCTGACAACGAGCATCGCTCAGCCAAATGTGTGGTTGAAACCAGTGGGGTTGAAAAGCATACCAGTACTGGATCCATGCCACTTGTGCCGGTATATTTTACCCATTGACCAGATACTCAAAGAGCAGCCTCATACAAATGGTCTATTTTTTTGCCCAAAGCATATTGCCAAAAATTTTATGATAAAATTTGTATCTACCAGAGATGTCTACAATAAGTATATTCACATCAATTGGTGATGCCTTTAAACATGCATTTAATGTTTTCATTAAAAACTTGATGGGCCTCTTTCTCAACTGGAAAGTGACACTTCCCGAAATTATACAATGTTAGACGACCTGTATGGAGCAGCAAACAGAGCCGGACATGTGATTGCGGTGGCTGCTGTATCGAGTAGCCTAGTGGATTGAGCCATTTTTCTGAACAGCTTAGAGGCCTGCTGGGCACACAAATTCTCTTGAATACCTCAGACCAGACTGAAACCAAGTGAGCACATACTTTTTTTTAAATATTTTTGGCCAATTCAAGTCAGGGTCAAAAAAAATGTGAGATGATGCCAGTTGGGATTTAATATTATGGCTAAGTTAGGTTAAAACTCAGTATTGAATGGAATGAATTTCTGAGTCACGTTAGAGTTTGAAGCACTACTTTTCAGCTATTCTATCATTTTCCTCCTTTAATCACTGAAGTCCCTGAATCTGGTCATGGAACGAAATGAATATCATTATGGATGGATTCAGATAGTTAGTAATTAGTAAAAATATGTGATCAAGCACAAGTTGTATAGTCTGTTCAAAGTTATATTGTAACGAGTTGGTCTGGTATAGGATTGGCAGTATGTCTCTCGTTGAAATGAACCTACCTGCTATCATGATAGCCATTTCTAGTGTTGGTAATTCTTCCATCTGAAATACCCTGTCTAATCCGTCCAACTGCGTCAGTGTCTGGGATCTCTTCAAAAGTGTCATCGCAAACAATCCTTCTTCTGTTCCAACTAACAGTACCTGTATATATATTTTAAGACAAATTACGCCAAGCGCCCATAGTTTGTCTAGTGAGTGATACCTGGCATTTTTAGTGGGAGGGAGGAAGGGATGGATATCTGGGACAAAAAAAATGAACTGTAGGCATAAAAATTATGTTTTTGCATAAGCAAGGTCCTATAAAGGAACTGGATAATCTGAACATTGTGAGGCTTATAGACAGAAATTTGGACCTCCATTTACCAAAAACAAATAAAGATTGATTGAACCAAGATGGTGACCAGCTCTCTACATTATTAAGAGGATCAAAATGAGTGCCCATTCCCAATGTTAAAATCTTTGGGCATACATACCTCTTCATTATTAATATTGTACAGATGATACCTAGCTGATTGTTAACCATCAACCTCAGCAATGTATTGCAAAATAATCTAGCTGCAGACTAGTCATGTTAATGGCTGCCTCCTCCTCTGACACACTCATACACACCTCTTCATTAACGAGCATTGTACAGTTGATATTCAGTTGATTGCTACCCTCTTCATTAACGAGCATTGCACAGTTGATATTCAGTTGATTGCTACCCTCTAATCTCAGCAAAGGACTGCCCAAACAATCTTGCCAAAGACTTGGCTGCCTTATGGCTAGCCTTAGTGCCATTATATGTAGTCCTAGCCTCTAACACATCCATACATACCCTATATACCCTCAATGTCAGCACTTCACTCTATAGCTCAGACTGCCCACTATTGCCGGTAACCGCTGATCATAATTAGTCAACATTTTGACCAGTAGAATTACACACCCTGGCTGCTCACTTGCCCTTGCTACACGGCAATCGTTCGTGAGTGGAAGCCTTTGGTGAAGAGGTTGACAAAATGGCAATGTTTACATGCGCATCCACTACATGAGGCACCGTGTATAACTATGCGTTACAAGAAACTCGTGCAATCACCAATGTGTCACTCATGTTATGTGTTTAACGCTCAAAACAAATGCCATCAGGACAAGGGCCAATCAAGTGCTTAGATTGATTAGCGGTTACCAGCATCTTATTTTGGATAAGACATCGGATCCCAGCGTAACCCATACACTTCATTATATAGCATAGTATAGTTGGTATCCAGCTGATTGCTTCCCTCCAATCCAAGCAACGTATTGCCCAACAATCTAGCCGAAGACTTAGCTACCTTATGGCTAGCCTTCGTGTCATTAGCCATAGCTGCTACACCTATACAGACCCATACGTACCTCCTCATTAATCAGCATAGTACAGTTGATGTCCAGCTGATTGCTTCCCTCCAATTTCAGCAACGTATTGCCCAACAGTCTAGCCGAAGACTTAGCCGCCTTGTGGCTAGCCCCGGCGCCATTACTGGTAGCCGTTGCCTCCAACACACTCATCCACATCTGTTTCTCAGGGAAACTGACCGCCATGACGTATTCCGAGTGACCGGGCCAGCAGGTGGTCTGAGGGTGCCACTCCAATCTCAGGACGTATGGAAGGTCAGTTGCTGCTGTGTTGGGGAGCTCAGCAGCGGTCACTCCAGCGTGAACTGACACACGGCCATCGCTTGGCGATAAGTCGTATTGGTCAATTGGACTCCCTTGTCCTACATAATAAAAAAATGACAAAAAATTAATCAGATATTCCTTTTTGATTATTACCATAACATTGAACAACTTTTTAATTATTCAACCAAGACAGGAAGGACAGGCAGAAAAAAAAATCATACGCCATCAGGATTCGATATCAACAAATTAATCTAGCTTCCATAAACCAATGTAAATAGCCACACCTTTTGCTTGATTTTTTTCCCTCCTTTCTGATGATGGAGAACATTTGTGATACCACAGAAGTCTGGACGTCTATACTAACATGGTCGGGCCCAGTATACTTGAATTAAGTATAGCGGACATATGAAAGTTGGTGAGATCGGTGCTTAGTCCCACGTATAATGTCAAACTTTTAACAAAATTACGCAATTTGTGCTGTTCATTTTCCCCACAGGATTCCCTGTTCTTCCCCAGGTTTATTTTCACCGCATTCAAAATATATGACTTTTTTTTAAAGCTCCTAACTATAACGTGTAGAATAAGGCTTTTTCTTGTTCACTGAAAAACATGTGGTTCTCTTTGAAGACGGATCAACATGAGTAAATGTTTGTTGATTTTGTATACTTTCTTTACATGTATGGCGGCCCTGTTTTTGACAATTTTATCCCTGTCTCTGAGGTTGAGATATCAGACTTAATTAAAAGTATGCCAACCAAATCCTGCATTCTGGATCCAGTGCCGACTAATTTTGTCAAACAGTGTGCTGTTGATCTGATTCCTTTTAAAACTAAGCTCATCAATGCATCTCTTGTTTCTGGTATAGTTCCGA
>JXSR01S005524.1:116110-131449 GCA_000969725.1 Ophiothrix spiculata | reverse complement strand
CATGCCAATATTTCTAGAAATCGTTTTAGTTATTCCATCAATACGATATTTCCAGGTTAAGTTTTCATCTATGATCACTCCCAAAAATTTCGTTTTTGTTACTCTATCTAATCTAGTACTGTCTAAAATAACATTGGTCTTGTCAATGCTTGACGTCATTTTTGGAGTGAACAAGATGATGATATCGGGTTAATTCCAACTTCTTTTTGATAAACAATAACTAGCCTTTAAAATCATATAAGATTTATGACATTTCAATGGATTTTTAAGAAGATATGACGGAACAATTTATTGACAATTTTCATAATGCCTCATCCGCACCCGCCTCCACCCCTGGCTAAGTAGCTTTAACGGGTCATTAAGCTTAATTAATCACTTCATTTCTTGAAAGTCAAATAAATTGTCTTTAAAATTATACCAAAATTATGACATTTCATTTGATTGTTGAAAAGATATGACAAAAATTGATGCATAAATCACTCTCCATATAACAAATCCACCTATTATGAGTGCCCACATTAAAAAGCATGACCATAGGTACCTCAATGTCAGCATAGTATATTGCTTTTGGTTTTGGACATTGAATGTTAACACAGTTAAAATTGTGTCAGAGGTCGAATTTCTAATTTTATCAGAAACGTTACCTTTGGTGTATACAGAATCATGTTAATCAGGTTACAACATCCAAAATATTTACAAAAAGGTAAAATCGTAGATAAATACCCCTCTCCATTCAAGTTTAGGTAGTACACAAACTTTAAACATGATTTTTTCAAGACTATCTTTTTCGGAATCAGCTAAAGGCCATATATAGATTTGACTGCAACTTTGAAACCAAACATCCAATAATCAAGAGCAAGGTGTCATTTTAGAGCTTTGAGTCTCAGCTTTAAAATGAGATCAAAAGATTGATTTGATATTGGGACCATTAATAAGGTTGAGGTAGACCTTCAAATGACATAAACCGTTTTTTAAAACTCTCGAACTAATTGCATAAACTATATAAAAGTATGCATTTTTAGAAGCGGATTTTACCCTGAACAAGATGATGATATCAGTTTTTGACCAGAAATGTCAATTTTGACCAAAAATGCCAAAAACCGTATTTTTTTCCCAAAAAATGTCTGAAAAGCCTAACTAAAATTTGCTTTTGTGAAATTTTGAACTTTTTTGCTTTTTGGAATCTAGAAGCAAATGTCTAGGAAGGGTTTTCTCAAATTTTTGATTTTTATCTTAGTTTTTAAAAAAATGTCAAAAATAGGTCAACAATTGTAAAAAATCCCACTGCTGCCACCAAAATAGCAATTTTTGGCCTATTTTTGGCAATTTTTGACAAAATAAGATAAATATCAACAATTTGAGAAAACCCTTCCTAGACCGGCATTTGTTTATAAATTCCAAAAAGCAAAAAATTTCACGAATGCAAATTTTAGTTTAGCCTTCCAGAAATCTTTGGAGCAAAAATATAGTTTTTGCCATTTTTTTTTGCCAAAATCGCCATTTATGGTTAAAAACCCAAAATCACCAATATGTTCAGGGTAAAATCCACTTCTAAAAATGTATACTTTTATATGTTTATATGCTAGTTGAAGGTCTACCCCAGCCTTAAGGTACTTATACATAAACGGGACACAAATATAATTTTTCATTTACACGGTTATTGATTTGTGATGAACCAACAGTTGATATTTAAATTAGCACATCATGCCTCAAGCCTTGTTCACAAAAGTGCGTTTATGCCAAATGTGTAAGTTGACACGTTGTTCATCATGTACCTCTTTAAGGGCACCCGCTGCAAAGAGCAAAGCTGCAATCTTGCCCATCACAGGATTTTGCTTTAGGGTCTGATTTCTTCAGACTGAATACATTAAAGGGACTAGCCTAGATTCCACCTAGAATTAAATATTTATGGAAATGCTCTAAACAAAGCTTAAAAGTATAGTAAAATCCAAAAAAGTGCAAAAATTTACACACAAATGGCTCAAATTGAGAGAGAATTAATTTGCAATATATCATCCTTTGATGGTGGTGTTGCTATCCTGTGTTCCCTAAATCCTAACTTTTGAACCTCAGATGGATTTACCAGATAAAAGATCAAACAAAGCTCCTGGAGATAATTTAAAACATATTAAAAGAGAAACAATTTTATCAAAAATAATTTGTTTGGCCATCACAAGTGTATAAACAAGATATTTATCAGTTTTCAAACGAGAAACATTGTTTTCACACCACTTTTTTTCGCTGGCGAAAAAAAAATAAAGTAGGTAAAGAATTACAATTTCTCCAAAATTCCTCAAAATCATGGAAAACTACTGGTAGGTTATATTACTATAAACATGTTCTATTGATTCAAGTAAAAAAATATATAGGTAAAAAATTAGTGGGAAGAATCTAGGCCAGTCTCTTTAAGAAATGTTCTAAATACCGTATTTGTTCTAAATACCGTATTCATTCCAATAACCGCCCATGTCCCAATAAGCGCCCACCCAAGATTTTTTTTTGTGAAACATGGTACCAATAATAAAGTTGCACTCAGTGGGTTCCAATCATGCATTTGAGGTGATACAACTCCAACAAAATATCTTTTCTTTTCATTTTATTGATGTTTTTTGGTATTTAAGGCAAATTCTTGCTTTGAAAAGGAGTTATTTTTACTCAGAATTTATCCTATCAGTTTAAAGAATAAGGGCCTGTGCAAAATGACTTTGTTAAGGGCCCTGGGCGGTTATTGGAATGAATACGGTACATATAAAAGTGTTAAGATTATTGTTGTTGAAAGGGATTCTATTAAGAATAAAGATTTGTGAATCCGGAAATTTCCTGAAAACAATCATCTCTGCACTTGGTCCTAAGCTGTTAATTTGACACTGAAATCATAGTCAGTGTACTCACACTATCAGCTAAACTTGTAGCCTGGGTCTTTGTCTGCTCAACCCGACGCTGCAAACTCTCCACGTCACTTTTGTGTGCTACTTCAACCTCCTCCATTGTTCTCTTTGACTCCTTTAATTTAGCCTCTGCCCATTCCCTACAAAACAAAAGTATAAAGGGTATCTAAAAATGCACACAAACGGTGTTTAAGATTTATTCATTATATGGTCATGCGCCGTAAATAGGGTTACTTTTTGGTAACACACAGAAAATGGGCAAACCAGGAGTTTTCACCTTGTGTTACTTCACTTTCAGATAGGACAAGTATATATTCTTAAAGGCTAAAAAGGAAGGAATCATCCTATTATAACTTCAAGGTTATTTACAGGGTGTGCAGAAAATATACAGGGTGTAACATAAGAAATATTTCAAAAAAGATTTTTTTTTTCAGATGCCTTTTTTGTAACCGAGAACTTACTTAATATTCAATATAGTTACATACATCACAAGTACCATCCAAAATTTTCCAGATAAACCTCTTTTTAAGTTTTTCATTAATTATTCAATCACTTGTTCAGGGTGATTAAACTTAAAACAAGTAATGACCCCCGATGACCCCTAAAATACTTTTACCCCCAATTGGTCATATCACATGTTAATCCCCCTAAAGGGGTATCCTAGTACCCAAGTTTTATGAAAATTCATGAAAGTATGTGGAAATAGTGACATATTTTCCAACCACTTGTACCTATCTTGACCATAGAGGTTTTTTGACCCCAGATGACTCAGATCACCTTCAATTCCATTTATTTTTATGACACATGTGTACCCTTACCATGATATCCTTATGTCTAAATTTTAAGAAAATCTATGCAAGTATGTTAGAAAAGCACCCAATTATATGATTATGAATAAGCGGCTCCTCATCCTCCGGATCCTCATCCTGCATCACTTTTATTAATTAACACATTAACTAATCCCAATTAAAAGCCAAATTAGCTAAACACATACAGTTTTCATTTGATTTAAATATATTTATTCCCCTCTCATATGATACCAAATTTACTAATTTATAGCATAAACTAAGGGACTTACGACATGAAAAACAAAGTGCCGTAAGGGAATTTGTTACTGCACCGCTTCATTAGGTTACCAAATATATAACACATGACCATATAC
This sequence comes from Ophiothrix spiculata, assembly GCA_000969725.1. NCBI lineage: Eukaryota > Metazoa > Echinodermata > Ophiuroidea > Amphilepidida > Ophiotrichidae > Ophiothrix > Ophiothrix spiculata. The sequence continues at coordinate 127,399 of JXSR01S005524.1, read as the reverse complement.
CATATCTGGCACCTTTGTAAGGTGCAAGACTAATCAAACACACAATGCAAATAAATAAACTAATAAATTAAAAAAACACAAAAAAAAACCAGAGTATGAATTGAACCCAGAACTACACATGTTCAAATGGTCAACAATTTCGAGTTCCGACGTTTAACGTAGCTTTTGAAAACTTACTAATAACAATCTCAAATTAAATTTCTCAACAAAAATTTGACAAAGTCAAAGTATAATTTTTACAACATTTCTGCCAATAGGGAATTTTCACGCTAGCGGGTCGAAGCGGTAAATTTCTTTAAAAAGCGGGAGATAAGGCTACCTGATCGGAAAAACAGGAGAACCTGCCTAAATCGGGAGACTTGGCAAGTATGTATGATTGACTTGGAGCAAATTATGTACCATACTCAATAATTGTTGGAGCAATTGTGCGATTTGAAACAGCAAGCATTGATAGTTGACTGTCACGTACAACTATCACCAAAAATTGTGATTTTACAGATTATATATCATTTACATCAAATGAAAAAAATAAATAAAGCTAATAAGATGAATAACCAAGTACATATTATTTAAATCATTAAATTTCCTACAAGTCATGAAATTTTTGATGCAACAATTGATTGAGTAAACAAGCTTATCACCTTGTATAGTACGAAAAGACTTTCCAATTCAGGCGATAGACGCGTCAAACAACCAATCAAAATACATGCAGTGTTATCGATGCATAGTCGCACATGCTCTCATGTACGCACCCTGCAGATTTGATTTGTAGGAAATTTAATGATTTCAATAATACCTTATGTGATTAGCTCCTTGCTTAATTTTACTAATTGGGTGGTTAAACTATTAACCATAAAAGAGCCGGGGATTCTGCCCCCCCCCCCCCCCCCCCCGGACATTTTTTATTATACCTCCGCCGATTTTTTTTCGCGCTGAAAATTCTTGACTTTTTTCCTATAAGCCTTTTGTGAAAATCGGACCTAGAGTTGGGACGTGGCATTCCGTAATGGCACGCTGTAAGAACATGTGAAAGTATACTTTGAAAAAAAATGCAACTTTTGCTTGAAATATTGCAAAAAAACATGATTTTGACGATTTTTGACATGACGTTACTTATGACGTCACTGGGACATCATACAAGGTCCGTTTTCAATTTTTTTGGTACCAATGGACTCGTGAGGGTCATAGCTATCCACCAGTACCCTACACTTGATGTTTTGTCAATCGCTTTCAGAGATCGTCAGGGGGGTGGGCACCTGGCTGTGAGGTGGGTCGAAAAAAGCCCAGCTTTTTTAGGGTTAAACTATTATTTTATTGTAATATATTCCATCCACATTTCAGCAGAGCTACTTACTTTGCTTGTTTTTCATTCTGCACTTCTTGTTTGATTTTACACAGCTCTGTTTCATTCTTGTCAGACTGCGTTTGAAGACTATTATACTTCTCTTCTAGAGCTGCTAGTTTTTCTTCTAGACTCTCGTTAAGCTTCTCATAATCCATGACTTGTTCTTCAAGCATTGTACTTGCAGTTTTTAACATCGAGATGTTCTGAAATGAAAATATCAGTGCAATATTATCCAAGTATTCAAATTTATGGTTTTATAATTTGTTTGGTTTTGACAAGTTCAACAACATCACTAATTATTTCTTCAAATATCTCAAGATGTGAACATCATTTGAAGCTCAGCATGAATAATGAAAGCATGAAAAGGATTATGGAATCAACATAACAAAGAAAAAGTTTTCAGATCGTGCAATTCACACAACGGGACCAATTTTATGGAATACTCTTGATATAGATCTAAAACAATGTAAATCAGTCAAAAACTTTAGAAATACTTATAAATCAGACATCATTCCCAGTTACGATTTTTGTTGACTATGGTTTGGTAAACCCTTCCCCTTCATGTGCTTTGTTTGGTTTTTGTATTGTATCCCTTTTTGTATTTAGTTTTTGTGTATTTGAAACCTTGTTTGTCAGGGGATGGTCATAATATCATTGTCATGTTCTATATGTTTTTAATACTATATTTATGTATGATATTGTGAATAAAGTGATTTGATTGATTGATTGCAATGTTTCATTTAAAAATGCAACACCCCATATCAAAATGTTTAGATTTTTGTAATAAAATATTGTTTGCAGAAATTAAAAAAAAAATACTCCCCTCAAGAATTAAATTGGCTTCATCAACAGATCCAATGCAAAATTGAAATTTCTTTTAATTAAACTACAATTTATAATGCAAAGCAAATGTTTTGCCATCAAAATGCGGCCGTTCTTGATGTATGGCTTCATGCCTAACCTAATACATATCACAAGAATACCAGCATACCCAAGATCAACATATAAAATTCTATTTTATGACGTTTTTGAAATTTTGTTACAAATATACACAATATGTTGATGTTAATTATTTTTATTGAACATACAATTTGTAAATTATCAGCAGATGGAATTTTGAAAATTTCGTCCAATGCACCTTTAACAATTTTACAAGGATTCTGTAATAGGGATTCTTTGTATTAATCTTTCTATTATTTTTAAAGGGCATTGGACAAGTTCAGCATCATTCCAAAACTTTTCCCCAAGCATTTTTAGATTTTTGCATCATTTGAAGCATTTGAAGCGGTAATAATGACAGCATGCAAAGTTTCAATTCAAACCCTATATATCAAAATATTTATATATTCTTTTATTTTTAATTATCGTTGTCAACAATGATAAACACTACCCCTATAGTTGAATTTTTAAAACTGTTTTTTTTTCAGGAGATATAATGCAAACTACACATTTCTTTTGATTTATCTGCAATCTATGTGAAAGAAATGTTTTGCAAACCAATTGATATATAGCATCAATAATAACGTTTAGAGAATAGTCTCATACCCAAGATCAACAAACAAAACTCAAATTTTAATTTTTCCGAAGGTTTTGATCAAAATTTTCATCCAGAAATAAAATTTCAATTTTTTGTCCAATGCCCTGTTAAAGGTTAACTACTATTTTTTCAAAGATTTTGTTTTAGCTAAATATCACTTTTCTTGAAATGGAAGTGTATCATGTACTGATCCTTCCCTAGAAAAGCAAAAATGCACCATTTATTTCTATAATTTCTCAAAGGTTTTATTTTTGCTTAATATAACTTATCATGAAATAACAGTGATTTATATATCAATCCTTCCCTTAAAGAAAACTGTGCAATTTATTTCTTCTGTTTTTTTTTTCCAAGTTCAACATTCTTTCAAGGATTTTGTTTTGCTTAATATCACTCTTTATGAGACGAATCAAAGTGTTTATATACCGTCCCAATCATTCCCTTTTCATATTGAAGCGAATCCTTATCATTGCAATTGAGGATGAGAATTGAGAAATTTTTGGCACTCATCAGTATTCTTATAAATTAATTTTGCTATGTAATTCATAATTTTAAATATAATCTTAAGAAAGAGAAAACGGCATATCTGAAATCTGAATTTCCCATAAGACCATGAAAGTCGAATCTACAAAGATAAAACTTTTAGGTTTCATAGTCGATGCACTACTTTTACATGAAATTCATATCTTGCAGATCGTACAACTGTTTTGGTCACATGAGTTGTTTATACACTATGGATCTATTTCCAAAGTTTTTTGCCCAAGCCCGCACTTTCATAAGTATTCCAGAAAGTTGTAACCGGCATATGATTTTTGATTTTTTGAATAATGTTTGCTTTGATAATTGCATGGTAAAACATTTTTATTACTTGAAACTTAAAAAAACATATTGAACATAATTCACATTTTATGATTCCATAAAAATCTACATTTTGACAAAATGTTACGATATTCTTGCATTAGGCCTAACAAAATAATTGTTTGATTGGCGTAACATAGAAAAAAAAAATACAGGGACTCGGTTTTAAGGCGCGCAGTGGCCCCACTTCTGGAAGCGCGATTTGTCGCGCCCCTTGCATTACCCAGGCCTGTCGAGTTTTTTCCCCGATTTTCCCGATTTTTTTACTGAAAATTGATAGACCCCAAGATCGTGTAAATCCGGTTTAAAATTTAGGGGGGTGAGGGCCCTTTTATGATCGATCAAAATCAACCTCTTTTTATGACTCTGTAAGGTCGCTACTTTTGACTAAATACATCGTTTTTTCTGTATATTATCGCGGCAGAGATTGTTTTTTGTCCCGATAAAAGGCCGTGTTCCCTAGCTTGCTAATTTTTCAGTTTCCCATTGACACTAACGATAAGCGCTCGCTGTTTCGTGAATGCGGAAGTGAATATCAGTGGATAAATTGCGCTGTACCTCGCACATTTTTCATAAATTTATGTCCAAAATGGCTTCAAAACTCAAAAATATATCATCACCGGAATCAGAAAATGTTACTGATTCTTCTGTAAGCGATTCTAGCAGTGAAGAAAGTTACTGTTATGATTCTGAATTATTATTAGAAAGCTCAGCTCAGCGTGCAGTGATGACACGATGCCTACAGCGATCATGATACATGTAGTACATGTATTATGGTGCATGATGCAAGTACACCTTCATGCCATGTTGCAAAGCCAATGGCAATGCTGATACGTAATTTATCAGGTAGCAATATCATTCAAGTGTTATCTTTATTTAAATAAAAGCTACACATGAACTATTATTTTACCAAACAGTAGACTGTTTACTCAAAATATCCTTATATTGTTTTAATCCATTTGAATATAATTTTCCCTTGCCTTTGGCTTTGAAATGGTGTCTCCTATGGTGTAAAATGTGTAGAAAATCTATGGCTTTACCCCTGTACCCGACCAGGGGCCCTTACCCCATGCCGTTATGCTCACGTACTACGCTCGCTCGACTTTTCAGCTTTGCGCCAACACTCGACTATTAATGGTCTACCAATGCTCTCCTTATCACCTTCAGGAGAGCTTTTAAAAACTCCCCTGGCTATTTTAAAACTGAGTCCCTGAAAATAGGGTAGGTAGGGCGGATTTAAATTCTTTTTTTTTTTAAAGTTTATGTTTCACATACAAGAACACAAAATATACGACACATATACAAAAACATCTTCACTTTTTCTGTAACACATCTTTTATTTGTCATTTTGAATATCCTGCAAGCCATATCTTGGGGCCCCCATGAATCGATTTCCATTAAATTTGGGATTTGGAGGTTTTTTACCATGCTCAAAAAAATAAAAATATTTAGGGTCGGCTGTAAAAATAGGGTCGGTCGGGTTACGCCAATCAAACAATTTGTTTTTTAGGCCTTAGCATGACATAACAGAAATTCAGAGACATTCAAGCACCCACCAACTCTTGGCTGTCACATTTGCGTTTCATCTCAGCCAAATCTTCGTCCAGCTTTTCCTTCAATGTCTTCATCTTGATGCTTTCATCTCCTATTTGTTTCAGCTGCTTTTCTAACTCCTTCTTTTCTTCCTCCATCTTGCTGCTCCTCTCCGACACATCGGCAAGTCGGCCTTCTAAGCTGGTGACCAAAGCGGCCTTGGTACGCATGTCCTCAAGCTGATCCTGAGCCGCAGATTTCTCACTCTGAATTGAGGTGGACAAAAAAAGAGTTCATTGTGATATAAGGCCAAAATAAAAGTTTGTTTCTGGTAACATGCATGAAAAGTTTTACAATGCGATATGTGATTTTTTATTTTTTACTTTTCGAAAATGCAATGCGATATGGTATGGCTATATACATTAAAACGCTGTACATTAATGTAATACTTTACCCACACTCTGTTAGCAGATCTGATCTTGCACCAAATTATACATACATACATACATATAGTACTTATAATGCGCCTTATCAAAAATATTCAAAGCGCATGACAATATAACTTACAACTACAAACTAAAAACAATTACAATCGTAACTACAGGTAATAACAAAAAGGCATCATCAAAACCAGAAAGTCAATCATGAGGAAACAAATGAGATTTAAGAAGAGACTTGAGACTAGTTAGCGTGGATGCTTCCCGAATATGCTGGGGGAGATTGTTCCATAAACGGGGACCGACAACTGAAAATGACTGGTCCCCAAAGCTGCGTTTTGTATGTGGTACATTTAGTCTTGTCTTATCACGTGAAGAGCGAAGCAGGCGAGGTCCAGTATTTATGGGAGAAAGTAGGCAAATGTCATCACGCAAATACATGGGAGCAGTGTTATTGATACAATTGAAACAAATTTACTTTGTGTTATTGATACAAATTATATGAGTAATAAGAAGATTTCTAATAACACTTGAAAAATTTGCATCGCAGAAGTTACAGTTCATTTTGATCAAAAAATAAATGTTTCACCCTGTATATTTTCAAGGTCACCCTATATAACAAGATGCAATGCACATATTTAGATTCCTTACAGCTTTAGCTTTCCAAATATATATACTTTTGTTACATTTCAGAGAAGTGAAATATCTAAGTTTGAACAACAATTGGTGACATACAATGAATAATAAGGCCTGTAATGCAAAAGGAGGTGAGTTCATGACACATGACCTTTTATTTATCAAAAATAAAGATTTTTTTTATACGAAATATGAAAAAAAAAATAATGCGGGAAATATGCGACTTAAAGGAAACGCGTGCGGGTTACTAGAAACAAACTTTTTTTGGCCTTATATGCCAAACAATAACATTTCTTGGACAGTATAAACCAATATACAGGGTGGGGTTTCATTTACAAACAACAGGGCCCTGCACTGTTTCTGTTTCCACCATCCAATAGGTCATTCCTATAGTCACTTATCTGCCTTACAGAATGCAGTATGCGCATGTCACAAGCAAGCAAGCTACTGTCTTTTACCTTGGGAAGAGATTCAGAAATCAGCTGCTGGTCAATGTTATTTCATGATTAAATGCAGTATCAAACATTTGTACGTACAACCTTCTTAAATGGGGATTTAAGTGAAATGTTAAATGACAGTATCTACAGAATTTCATATTTGCACATACTGAGATTGTATTGCAGGCTGACAAGAAAATATAAGAAAGTCATATCTGCAACGGCTGCCATAAATTATATCCATTCAACCCCTTGTTACCTGCATAAAAAAAACCTCAGAATTTCTCTCCCACATGTAAGTTGCTTTTGAAATTGTTTTTTCGGGTGACCATTTCAAGAGCCATGCACTGGACACTACGAAGTATGTTAATTCATGATAAATGGCCACTTTTGCACTTACCACTTTTTTGCATTTACATGGTATGTTGTAACATATAACTATGGACGTAATAGAATGTCCATGAATTAACTGAGCAACACTTCAAAGTCCTTCGGCACTAAACCAGTAAAATAACAAGACTCATTCGATACCATATGAGACTAGTTTGTTCAAGGGATTATAGAATAAAATTGTAAGGCAAATGTACATATGGTATGGATGAAGCTGAAGCTGATTTGTGATGGCTCACCCCGAAAGGGGGGACTTTGCAGATTATATCAATTTTGATTTTATCATTTCATCTGTTACAGCAATTTCTAAGCTTTAAAATGACACCTTATTTGTTGAATTTGATCAAGGTGATCAAATTTTAAAACAGAAAATCTGCTGGAAATTCTTATTTTTTTTTTCTTTATTTTTTGCTGCCTATTTTCATCAGTTTCTTGAAAAGTGTTCTGTCGCAAAGTCCCCCTTTTCGGGGTGAGTCATCACATATTCTAATAGCCATGGCAGTGTCCATCCCCATTTCCTTAGCATTTGACTTGACTATACTTGAGTAAAAACCTGTATAAATTCAAAATTCCATATTTTGAAAGATTTATGCTGCTTTTATACTTAATTGTGTAGTTGTAACCTTTTGTAACTTTCCCGCTGCATGACATATTTTTTTGAAGAATCTTGATGCTTCTGGTTGTCGTTATTGACATAAAAAAGGCAAGATTTTTCAAGTTGAAGAAACGAATTCAAATTTCAAAGTGAAATGAAGCAACAAAGCTGCTAAGCTATACTTTGATCAACACCAAATAGGCTGGTCTCTTCATATCATGAATTGATACAGATAAGCAAGTGCAGGAGGTGCAGCACGCGTTGAAAGTGTTACGCAGCACGCATAAGTGGAATTATACTTACCTGCTGGAAAGTCTCATAATTCTTGCCTATTTAGTGTTGATCAAAGTATACAATAAGTATGAAAGCAGGATAAATATTCAATTCCACTACAACTTTTCTGTAACATTTGGATGAGTTTTCTTTCACAAGTAAGACAAACCAAAACAATTAAGCCACAAATTTGTGCGGCCGATCGCAACCTTGCCACAACCTTGATTTTCCGAGATGGTGAATGTTGGCTTGATTATGCACCTCTAAATAATTTCAAAACATGTAATGAATATTTTACAATAATATTGAGGTGAAAAATCAAGCCCACTGTCGCCATCTCAGAAAATCAAGGTTGTGACCGGCCCCACAAAGTTGTGGCCTAATTGTGCTCCAGCGCCTTACCTGCAGCCTCTGAATTGTATTCCTTGACTCCTGCCTAGCATCAGTCAACCTGTCCTGATACCTCTGCACTTTTTCTTTCAAGGAGCTTTGACTTTCTTCCAGATGTTCCATGTTTTGCTGTGCCTCCTTCTGAGACTCTTCTGCTGATCTCAAGGCTGATTTCAACTTCTGTAGCTCTTCTTCATACTCCTCACTTCTCTGTTAAATTATTAAAAGAAATACATAATAATATGTGATATACTATTTACCATGCCTTACTGACCTTGTAATTCCATTTAGGCTAAGCAAACTGTACCACTGTTTGACCCAAAGAAGTTCTCATTCAACTCTTAGTATCATTTCATGACCACATACAACCTCTAGGAGCACTGAACCTTGATCAGCCCAAACCATTGCCACCAGGATCAGTTTTAAGCTCACAATTCACTAAAGAAAGTGGGTTATCGCAGCGGTACTTCCATCTTTTTGCACCAATGAGTCCTGGATTTGATTCTCCACCTGGCACCGTATATGCATCTGGTCTCCAGTCTGTACTGGTTTCTACAGGTTCTTTTACTTCAGGTACTTCCTCCTGCACTTAGAACTGAATAAATAAAGATCTTGGACCCAAATGAAAATAAGCTTCAGTAGAAGCTTTCCTGGGTTATCCTTGACTTTCAGCCTAAAAAAATCCTCCTTCTTTCTTTTCAATATAAAGTACACATATGAAATTATGCATGTTTACAGTTCATTGTTATAAGCCAAAAACATCCATTTTGAAAAGTAAAATTTGTCACCTCACAAGACTTTCACAGCTGATTTCAAACTTGATTTTGAGATTCCTCACCTGTGTCATGCTCTGTTGTAATTTATCCACATGCGCGTGCAAGTCTTCCTTGACCAGATTGGCTTGTTGAAGATCACATTCCAGGTTGCCTACTTGAGTCTCCAGGTAAAACTTTTCTTGTTTGAGATCTGCCAGATGTTCTGCTTCAACACGCCTGCATTCAAATTAAATTCAATGCATGTAAGGGATGCGGGGAACAAATGTGATTGCAAAACCCAGGCATGAGAATGATTTTTCACGAAAATATCTGAATTTGGTAAAATTACCCCCCAAAACACTAAAAAGGTTAAATCAAGCCCAAAATTATCTGAATTTTGATGATTTTGGGTGACAAAATATCTGAAATCAGATAATTATCTGAAGATTCTCATGCCTGAAAACCCTTTGGACCAAAACAGGCCTAGTTATCATAATGCTTGATATCTCCAATATGCAAAATGTTAAATTACAAAAATATGTTGATTGAAAATCATTGATCCCTAATGACCCGTAGATAACCTTTGACCCAAAATACACATGTGCTCCTAACCATGGACCAATGTTGGTTTTTGTTTTTGGCACTTTATATGCCAGTTATTTATTGGGCCAAGTAACAAAAATAACCAGTGGATCGTCACCGCCCTCACCAATTTTTCAGAAATCCGTATTATATTCATTATTTTTCTTCCTTTGCTTGAATACTTAATTTAGAAGATGTTGAGATGTAAAAAGTCAATATAAGTGTTTGGGTATCATTCATAAACCCACTAAACACAATTTCTCCAGGCTTGGGGTAATAGGTGTAGAGAAATGAGGAAATAACATTGGCCTCCTCGTAATAAGAAAAACATTCAGCTGTCAAAAATTAGCCCAAAATGAATAGAAAATTGCTGGAAAAATAACAAATAATACAAATAATAAGGACATCCCTCACCAACTTTTTTATTTTAAAAAGTCCGGATGATCAACTTAATTATTACCATTGTATCTAAGTCCGATGAAAATCAAATAAATAAAAGAACTTAATGAATGACAATCTTAAGTCTTTAGAAATCCTTTTAGTCTTTACTCAAGGTTTGTATCTTGCTGCATTTCTGAAACATTAAAAATTTAAGTATCCAGAGATTTTTATCATTAGAAAAAATCTGAATGAAAATGGCCTAAGAAATATATAATACTGTATAGTGGACAATTTTTCGTGGGGGATTAATTTTGGTGCTTTTTGCGGTAGATTTTCAAAAGGCCAAACAAACAATATTTATTTTTTACCTAATAATGGTTTATTCTGCCACACTTACTTGAGTTCTTTGCGTTCTTGTGTGAGTCTTTCATTCTTGGTAGCAACCATCTCCTCTATCTGTTTCTCCAACACTTTCTGCTTGGTCTCAAGCATGGTAATGGTCTAGAAAATAGAGAAATCATTATTGACGTAGCATTATTTAAGCTGATGACAAGTTCTTTTTTGTTCAATATATACGACTTTATAAATTGTGTATTTTCATTAATATTCATCAAGGAAAACGCATTTCATTTGTTTTTGTACACTAATAGACTATTTGGTACCATGTCATAGCATGAAGCATTGATAATTACGATAAATGTGAACAATACCCACCAATTAAATAAAAAAAGATCTACTTCTAGATGCTATATTCTTAGTCAATGAGTGTGAATTCACTTCTTTATAAGGAATAATTGGCTATTCATTATGAGACAATATATGTCAGCGCGTTAGCGTTGCGCAGAGTGTACCCGGGTGTTGAAAATTGCAGCGTGTAGATATATACGCACACATCTGGCGCGCAATTCTTTACTTGAATTGGAATGTTTGAATAGGGGTGTAGTTTTTCCAAGAATGATGTCTACTGTTATTTGGCAAATAATTGACTTCATTCTTGATCTTAAAATGTCTCACATATTTGACTAAGAATGAGAAATAATATTTATTATATACGGTATTAATAAATTTAAGCGTGTTGATACCCTATGACATTATTTCAAATAGTTTCAAACCAGCTTGAAAAAAAAACCCACGTAAATAGTT